>JAPWLS010001128.1:0-35614 GCA_028551675.1 Tineola bisselliella
TATTTTCATTAATTCTAACTTTAACATTATATATAGAGTCATGTAATATCGTCCTATCCCTTTGTTATAAATGTGAATGTGAGTTTGTTAGTTACGTTCTCATGCAACAATTACTTAACCAATCATCATGAAACTTTGTACACATATTTTTGGAGCTACTAGAAGTCACATAGGACACCTTTTATTAAAAAAAAAGATTCTTACTATAGTTTCAACTGTTTGGAATTTTTCTATATTTATTTTTATTTTCTTCTGTCATTATTATATATGCAGTATAAAACTATTTGAACTTTTGAGGTTAGGAAACATTCATTGTATGTAGTAATTTTTAAAAATTGATAATCCCAGCCAAGCAAGAAAATCTAGTTATCATATTGATTCATTTCTATTGAAATGATCCCTGATACTTATTTAATGACTTAAATGCGAGCGAAGCCGCGGGTAAATGCTAGTCTCCTATAATTGTAATTTTATTTAGTTTATAATAATAGTGGTTTTATTATAATTTTGGTAGGCTTAATAAATAAATAAATAATGTAATTACTAATTAGTAATAATTTTTAATGTTATTAATATTTAGGAAACAGTTGACGATCTCTGAGGTGTGAGTCTAGGGTCAGTGTTAGTTTTGGTTAATATTAAGAAAAATATAACTCGTTTTTACACAATTCTAGTCACTCACTTACTAATATGTCTACTTCTGAAGCTGTGTTTTGCTGTCATCATGAGAGAAGCTAATAAACATTACGTTGATTAAATTCATTAATTATTATTTGATATCAAAATGATTTTTATTTAGAGTATAACTATAATTTATGAATTATATTACAAAAAAAATGATAAAACAAAATTAATTTGTACATTATTATGTTATTTTGTAATAAAACCTTGAATATCAGAGAACTGGGGCATTCACAATCGTATTAGATATACCTATTTATTTATAGATGTAATGTATAATGTAAATTACAATGATACTTAATGGCGGCCTCGGTGACGCAGTGATTAGTGAGCCAGTCTCTCAGGCAAAGGTCCAGGGTTCTATTCCAATTCGAAAATGAAATATATGAATACGAAATGGTATTATTAAATATACATAGGAAAGGGCTATATTTTATATTTCACTACAAAGGTTTAAAAGTTCAAGGACTTACATATAGATGTCGCTATAATCGCAAAATTAGTTATACTCCCCTAAAAAGCAACTTTTTTAAAGCAATGTCAAATTTCATGACATTTCAGCCATTAGTCCTGAAGTGACAGTAATTTGTGAACAAGTAGCTGTACTCCGAGGTTTGATCGTGATATTAACCCATCCTAACATTAAAAAAGGTTTTAAAAGTATAAAGATTGGTAATTAATAAAACAAGTAAAAAACAATAGTTAGGTACAAGTTATCCACTTCAGTGAATGCTATTAAGTTCAATAAAACTGAAAGTTAGATTTAACGCCCACTGAAAGTCTGTTGGCATACAACTTAGCCGCGTGCCTATAGAGTGTAGGCTAGCCAACTCAGATATAACAACATTTAGACTGGACATTATGTTCCATTATTACTTACATACAATTTAATATGACTATTAAATAAGTAAATCTTTGCGCAATATTTTTTTTTATTGATAGCCCAGCATATGACCACACTCCGCCTGATGTTAAGCTAGAGTGCGGTCCATGAGCATAGACAACTGTTACCACAGACAGATGTCCACTATGCCGGCTTGAGGAGACGAATTTAGCCTCTTCACGACCTTGGCCACATGGGTTTAGTTTTTATTTACTTTTAGTAATTGGGCTCCAATAGAGCGCTTTTATTCGTCAATACATATACAAACATAAAATTTAATAATTATTAATTTGATTTAGCTGCTGTATGTGTACATTGTCCACTTACATACTAATGTCATAATAATATATAATAAATATACTATGATGTAGAAGAATAGCTGCTGTATAGGGGCATTGTCATAATTATACTCACTGTCAACAAAAAATAGAACAAAAATTTAATAACAATTTATTACTAAGTACAGAATCTCTCAATAAAAGAAGTAATTTTTTTAATGGAATGCATTGGTAATGATTATGTCATAAAAAATATAAGATATATTTCGTCCCTGAATATTATTAATGAAACATTAGATACTTTATGTTTAAAATTTTAAATAAAAGTTTTGACTTCCAAGCCATCGTAATCCCCGTGAGACTGTCAGTTAGTTAATATTTTTTTTATAAATGTCTTCTCTATAAATAGTTATATCTATGGACGGACGAGTATCATTGAGCGAGAGAACGTTGGCCCCTAACCTTCAGTAAGATTCGTACCTCCATCAGTCATGTCTGCATTTAACCAATGCTTAATTCGACCCCTATGCTATGTCACTCTTATTTACTTATTCGCACTTGTAAATGTATCTATTAGACAAATTGATACTTCTTAATATGTATATATAGTTCCCAAATATTTTGCCGCGTTTCTTTTGTTATTTATTAGTGTTTGCAAAGTTTGGGAAGCTTCGGATTAAGCCGAGTTCAGTTCTAGATCTAATATTTATTGGTGAATTATAAATATAATATTATTAATTAAAAAAAAACATTTTCAGTCAGAGCATTATGTTTGTATTTATTTGTGATAGGAGGTGGTATCTAATATAAATCGTATTGTTTTGTTCGTGTTGGTAAAAAAATGCATTCGGATGAGTTTATCGGTGTAAGTGGTTACAAAAACGAACGTAAACCTCAGGTTATTTCACCTTTAAAAAAAATCACTAAATTTGTTTCTCTTATAAATCCTAAGGCATCGTAAATAAATTGATTTCTGTCAATGAGATTGGTATTTTAGAGACCGATTCGATTTTCAAGTTGTAAACATAATTTTGTTTACAGTTGTGTTTTGTTTTTGGTAATTATATTATAAATTATATTATATTGTTATTTATTTAGGAAGTTTCAAGCTTTAAAAGTAATCCAGCTACTTCGAAAAGACTTCAAAAATCCCTAAGTCCAGCAGTATATTAAATAAAAATAATTTTAAAAAGTGTTTTATTTACTATGGAATTGTTTTAAGTCAATGTGTTCTTGAGAGTTTAAGTTCATTTAGAAAATCCGAGAGTCTACCATTTGGCCTTAGTAACAAAAAAAGTAAAACGATCATGAACTTGAAGATAGGTCATTAAAATTTGGCAGCACATTTTGATGTTCCAAGTAGCATAAATGACAGGACATCAAAGGGGAATATTTCACAGAAACACGTCAAAACCAATTTGTCATTTCGTGTCTTTGGCCGTTTACAATAATTTCTTTCTGCGAATTCATTTGTTTTATAAGAGATGAAGGAAGCGTTTGTTATATGTTATATTCCTGAAAGAATTTTGTACTGCAGTCTATACATCTATTATATAGGACGTCTCAATGGAAAGTTTATATTTTCATGCAATCAGCAAAACAAATGAAAATTTTCTTTTGAAACAACCTATATTTATTACTGATTTTTATGCATAAATATTGCATTTTCTTGCAACTATCGAAGTTCAGTGTAACTGTATAACTCGTGGGATTAAATTAATAAAAATAAACACGACAGTAAACCTCATAAAGTTTTTTAAAAATTAGTTGTAATATATTTATGCAATTATCTTTCAAAATAGTATAGTAAAACTCGCTTATCGCTAAGCTTATAAATTAAGACGTTTTATATTTCGGTTGTAACCAATCAAGTCTAACCTTGTTTGTGGTACATAATGACCGTTTCAGGGGTCAAGGGTAAACTGTAGCGGACTTGATTCATACTGACTGACATACTTATCAATTAATACGAGGAAATGTAGCTATTTTTAGCATTTATTCTTAGCGTACTTTATGATATTACTCCTCATCGAAGTTCACAAATTATTACATGCGTTTTGATTGTTGTTTTGGCTTCATTGTTATTGTGATTGTGAATAGTAGATGTCCAGCGGATTTCATTGGTTGTTACTATTAGGTGTGGGTATCCCCATATTAACAAACAATAAGTATTTGTTATTATGGCAATACTATAGAAGTGATATTTGAATTATTTTTGTTTTGTTTATTGGTTTGGTTATTTTGTAAACTATTTATGTAACACAAAGAGAAGTGTAACATTAGAAATCTTTATTTTAATATTAAACAGCGCGTTTGCCAGAAATTCTAATAGTTACATAATTATTTCTGTAACATTAGAAATTTATAAATACGAGTTAAGTGACAAGGCCGTGTGAGACCATCAACCGACCATGACAGTTGGCACTAGGAACTGAAAAAGACTGACAAAGTAGTTAATGAAACGAAGATCTGTCATCGAAATATTTTCTTTCAAATTATTTTATTTATATAGTAGTCGGACATGTGACCACACTCCGTCTGATATCGGATTTATATGATCAACGAATAAATTTAATTTAAACACCTTAGTCTTTTATCATTATCCTGCATGTTTACATGATTGTAATTATTAGTCTGGAATTTACTTTGTTTCTTAGCTATAATATGCCTGTTTGAGGTAACGATATGTCTGGATCTTTCTAAGCTTTCTACTTCCCCGATATGACAGATGTCACTAAGTTTTATTTAAATAAATTATATTGTATCTTCGTCGATACTCTTTTATTATTTTTCAATATTTGTTTTATTGTGAGCTGTTACCTGTGTGGATGCACCGTAGATCTGATCTAATTTTAATTCTTATGGTCTATGATTTATGGTTTGTTTTTTTTTTCATTATTTTATGTACAGGTTATGATCGACGAGTTTCTTGTGGTCTTCTTCTCGTCATACGCCTTTCCGAAGCTATTGTAGAGTCTAACGATAAGCAAGCGCATGCCTTTAGTGCCTATGCTAATAAACTATTTTCATTTCATATTTAGAATGCAAAAAATATTATCAGAAATAAAGTTTCTCCGTCCAAATAAATAGATTCCCGGAAAGCGAAATGGGTACTTTTGCCAGAAATTTTGTGTTTTAAAAAAAAATGATTGATTATACCCGTATGTGTGAAAATCTCTTAAGAGTTTCATGTTACGTGAAGGTCGTTCAATGCTGAAGTTTTATTTGACAAACAGAAACAAACAAACAAACAACATAATAATTATATATATTATAGTGTGACGGTCTATTCTACAGGCCGAAAATATTTGTTTGAGATTTTGGGGTTTTGACGTTTATTTTGTCAGTGTCATTTTTCTTGTTAATTTTTTCTGTTCTTTTTATTGTCACAAAGCGTTGTGATAATTATATTTATAATCCATTTTAATCCGCAATATTATTTCACATATGTTTCTCTAAAATAGTATGTACTGTATGTAAAGGCTCTATTTGGTTAATTCTGAACGTTTCTTTGCCTTTTACTTCATCTTTTCTTGCGTCTATAATGTTATAAGAATCCAGATTTTCCAATAATTTAAGCTTAAACTTTAATTACAAATTCAAAATACACATCTCATTTCTGCCTACACTAGAATAATAGGCTTGAAGATACACGTGCGAAACATAGCTTTCAAACGTATGCATTTAAGGTAATTTTCAATACAAAATGAGTGACTGAAAAAAGAAAAAAAACCTCGCTGTAATTCATTTATAGCTGAGACCTTGAGTCGCAATCACCGGGGTGAAGGCAATTGCAGGGCGACGCCCGGACACTGAACCGACTACCTAAATAAATACACAGGCAGACATAATTAGAGGGACAACAGTAAAATTAGAAAAAGATAATAATTATAATTCTTTATTGCATTACAAAAAACATGACACAATGGCGAGCTTAATGCCATTTGGCATTCTCTACCAGCTAACCATTAGGAGAGGAATATGGTAAATGAGGCGTAAATGAAATTAATAATAATAAAGTACATATTAGCTGGTTACATACACATAAATACATACAATATCGATATATGCTTATATAAAATAAATTAGATAATTCATGCGCTATTATTCTGCGTGCCAAGATAGTGCCTGAAGAGCTTGAGCTTGAAAGAGTTCAATGTTGGTGACTGTCTAATTGCAAGTGGCAGCTTGTTCCACTGTCGAGCTGCTGAAACAGAAAAGGAAGAGGAATATTTAGATGAAGAGTGAGAATTTTAAGTTGGTTATTTGCAGAGGAGCGAAGAGAACGAGAGTGGGAATCACACAAGAATTCGATAAAGATAAATAAACTTGTAGTCTTTGCGTATTTATAAAAAAAGAAAGTGTTCCGTGAAATGTGGGTAACACTGCTTCCCGCATCTGACTTGTCAATCCCATGTCTAAAAGCAGCTATCATCAAATAATGGAACAAATAAACAAGTGATTCCTCTAATTTTGTACACAAGTGTGAACGTGCAAAACTGGCGATGGACGACGCATACGCTTATTCATATGAAAATTAAACCCTAACCCGGTCAATTAAAGTTTAATTTCCCGAATTAAAATGTTGAATGTCAAACTAATAAAATATCATTTGACATATGCAATAGTAGAATTAATTGTTATTTTATTTGTTTTTTTTTTAAACAATAAAATCCCATTTTGCATTATATATTAGTATGTTTTCTTCATATTAATATGCACAGTATTGAGCAGTGAAGTGGATAGAGGTAGCAAGTATTGTATAGATTTTTCTTACCTATTTATATATGACGTCCAAAACAAATCACAGCTGAAATAAAAATACCTATATATTATTATATTTAGTGGACTAAATTGTGAATCAAAACCATGC
Organism: Tineola bisselliella; assembly: GCA_028551675.1. Lineage (NCBI taxonomy): Eukaryota > Metazoa > Arthropoda > Insecta > Lepidoptera > Tineidae > Tineola > Tineola bisselliella. Next base: position 6,716 of record JAPWLS010001128.1, read on the forward strand.
ACACACTTTACATTAAATAATAATAATAATAAACAAAATAATACACAAAATACATTCAAATACGAAGCTAATTATTCTATACTAATATTATAAAGAGGAAATATTTGTATTTTTGTATGTTTGTAACGAATTGGCTCAAAAACTACTCGACCGATTTCAGAAATTCTTTCACCATTTGAATGCTACATTATCACTGACCAATATAGGCTATATAAATTACTGAAAAAAAAAATAAGGTCCTTACTAAAACTATAATAATGTAACCCAAGTGTAAAAATTGTCATAAAATGTCTTTCAGCGCATGCGCTGCGAAAACTATCGATAATAGAACAAAAAAATGTTCCGCAATATTAAAGAACATATCAATATCTACAAAAAAAAGTCGCGATAGCATATGTATGTCTAACTATTGTATTGTATACTATATAAAAGTGAAATCACGAAATTTGGCGAAAAAACACGAAAAATTTGGCAGGGAGGTAGTTTATAGTTATTAAACTAAACCGCTCATAATATGGTGGACATATCATTTTCAAAAACTATCCCAATTTGAGCATTATACAGCCTGTTTATTTAGTAAGGTTATATAGTATTGAGCGTTGCGCACACGCATATAACGCACCCGTCTCATGCGCATATATTTCGTATTAGTTCGTATTAGTAACAGATAGAAATCATCTAAATTGCGCTATTATGTCTTGAACTATCATAAGATTGAATCTGTGAAGGTTGATCAGGAGCGCGATTCTTGTATCATTTGTGATTTAAATTAAAACGTTTTTAATGTAAATTTAAATTTTTATAATTAAAAATCTATATCTAGTATTACATTTAGTCAAGTGATAAATTTTTTGTAATTTTGTCAACTTAGAAATTGTGTTTATTAATATTTATTTTATATATCATGAAAAGGTCCTTTACTATTACAAACCAAATGAAAGTTTCATTCTAGGATAAGACAGCATGCTCTAAAAAATTGAAAACAGTGTTAAGTTTTAAAAATTAATGCAACTAATTAACGTATTTGGTAACAAATCTAAAACAAATTGCTTCTGCGACAAGAATACGGCCCCTTCAATAATATTACATCTAAGTATATTACTGCAAATATATAATTAGGTATACATTAGACATTAATGGATAAATCATAGGACAGATTTGAATACAAGATTAAATTACGATTACACTAATTCCATGTAAATTGAGTCTGCATTATCTGAATTAACAAATTACTTGATTAATGTGTTTGCATCGAGGCAGCATAGTTGTGGTGATTGCTCATGCGTACTCAAGTTTATTTGCAAAAATACTTGAGTACCTTTTAATAGGATCAATTATTTAAAAGGAATTAACAAAGTGACTATACCATAGGGACTTTACTGTAAAAGGTAAATACTAAAGCACAGGTCATTGAACTCGTTCATCTGTCTTTGACGTAATGTAGTTTGTTTTTGTTATGAACTAGCTTTTACTCGCGGCTTCGCTCGCATTTAAGTCATTAAATAAGTATCAGTGATCATACTAACTATAGTCAATTGGAAACTATTATTGCTGCTATTTCGCAATATATTATATATTTGAGTACGTGCAAAAGAAAAATCCACTTTTTAGTTTTTATTAGGACTGCTTGACATTGACAGTCGTATTTTTTATAAAACTTAATATAATTTATAAAAATCAAAAGGAGGTTGCGATCGCCAACAACTATAGTAAAAAATAATTTTCATTTAATAACAAGTATCCCATGTTACTTGTAGTACCTCCAAAAATATGTGTACAAAGTTCCATGTTGATCGGTTAAGTAGTTGTTACGTGTATTAGTAGGGAAGTAGGGATTATTTAGTGGTGGGCAGACTGATGATTAGTGTATGCCGGAGTGGTAAGTACCTACCACTACAGGTCAAATCACGTTCCAGAATTAAGTTTGAAGTAGCCAGATATAAGAAAAAGTGTACAATCTTAGTTTAATTATGACAGTTGTCTGTACTTTTGGGATGTACTCTAATGATCTGTAGTTGGTTGAATGTTTATGTAACCATATATATAATATACTAGCGGTCTGGTACGTGCTTCGCTACGTATAATGTGAAATATTAAAAAATAATAATTGGAACATCAAATTCATGCATCAAACAGCATGAATGACATAAAAAGTTTCAATTACTGTCAACACTGAAAATAGTTTCAATTTGACAGCACAATCCGCCATTTATTGAATTAATTTGTTATAAAAAATGTGATAAATGAAGAACCGCTCTACCGATTTTGTGCAAACTTCACATAAACAATCTACTAAATAGTCCGAACAAAGCCTAAACATTTGGTTTGGATAGGTGAGCCCGTTCTTGAGTTATAAAATTACAACGAAAAGTGCCATTTATTTTTATATATATAGATAATTTAAAAGTTAATTAAAACTATTAATTGTCATGTAATAATAAAATTTTATTGTCAATTAGTGTTGTCAGACACGTCTATATATTACGATATCGACACGACACACTTGAATATCTATAAATTAGCAACGATATATCGACAATAAAGGTATGGCCTCATTATTCGATTATATATTTTTATTTGTATTCTGTTTTAATAAGATTTGTTTTTTATATGATTGTACAGGGTGAGGCACGGGAACTTCCCACATTTCACAAGAAATCGCAGTGTGATTGTCTGCTAGTGTTCCTGAACGGAACACAATCTAGTCTTAGGTGCAATTTAGTATTTGATATCCCCTTTTTTTCCACGCCCCACCCTTGATTATATTTGCGATATAGAGGTTGTGTTTGTTACGCAGAGGCTTCGAAACGATTCCCAGTTTAAGCAAATAAATAAAAAGCTAATCTCTGACGCGTAATCAATTAGGGCAAGCCAGATACGTTTTAAAAAATACAAATCCGTATAAAGTAATACATGAATTCAACAAAACATCATTGATTCAAATTTCCATTAATATCGATGTGGACACGGCACTATCTTTTGGACATGAATACAATTTGTAAGATAAAATAATGATTAAGGTTGCGAAACATTGCGTCACGAGCGAGCTCGGAGCATGATTAAACTTGCAAAAGCAAAATCCAGAGAACTAAAGGTTACCTGGCGATTAGTGATGTATACACACTCATATCGACTATCGATATTTTCAAACCCATACATTTTTATACAAGAAATGAATATTTTTACTGCTTACATTTCAAATATAGTTGTTTTTTTTTAATATAATCCATTGAATCCAAACGGTCCTAATCGCTATACTTTATATGTCAAGTTAAGAACAACACGTGACATTTGTTGACAAAGCGACTATATCTTCTTGTTATACGTCTGCTGAAACATCTCATTAACATAATCGAAATTAGTATTTATTTAAAAGAATAAATTAACATGATATTTATAATACATACATTAATAAAATATATCACAACACTAACGCAATGGAACAAGCAATATGTCAAAAAAACTGATATTGAATAATACTTCATCGATATATTTAAGTAATATATAATCGATACATGCACATCACTAAACCGCACTATACCGATCATTGTCAATTGGTTCGTGACCAAAATATAAGTATCCGGTTATTATCTTAATAATTTTGAATACAATCTCGGATATTGACTCATTTTTAGCAGATCCAAGGATACCAGTATTCTAACCGTTCTATTTTAAAACTAACTACTAACTAAACTGCAGATACATTTAACTGGGTTCTAACCTCGAAATTTTAACCAGAGTACAACTGTTATTAGCGTAGGTCACGTTTATTTACCTTCTATATTCTTGGTAATACCTACCTACACTCCCACGTCGCATTGTATATAAGTAAAGTAGTTTGATCTGTGGGCTTATCACGAATTTAGTCTGGCTTTCGAATCGAGCTGTCACAAGTAAAACGGATCCGTTAGCAATAATTGTAAAAAATCTGCTTACGTAATACTTGAATGACCCCTATAGACACGTGTTTGTAACATTGTCTGCATTGGCTTTTCTATTTAATTTGATAAACTTTAAGTTATTCCCATGTGAAGGTACGGAATATGTGTGTTAACCTTGTAAAAAGGAAAATAAATACCAATTTCGCGGAAAGCCAAAGAAATGAGAACAAAATAGGCTCATAAACAGAATCTAAAAGAAGTTCACGTCATATTTCAACGTTTACTTGAGCTTTTATCAAATCGTTTGTTATTCTAATATGTTGATACTTGTATTCAGGGGTAGGCAGGTGTCAGTTTATTTGATCTGATAATCTATGGTAATTTTTTTTAACATTTCACATGATTATCTGTTAGTATTTATTTATTTATTTATAAAGTCTACCTACAAAATTACATTAGAACTACATATTATAAAAAGGACTACTATTATATAAAACAGCGGTTCTCAAACTTTTTTTTGGCGAAGGAAAAAGCGTTAATATAATGATAAAAAACTGATTTATATGTATTTATGAATAATCCTATTGCAATGTAATATTTAGTTGGAATATTTAGATGTAACCTTATAATCTCCCTTTGGTAGGTATTTTTGCAGTATTTTAGCCCTAGGGTTCCGCGGAACACACTTTGAGAATGGCTGATATAAACTAAATGATTTTTTTATTATAGGATAGGACAGCATGCTCAAGGTGATAAAGGGATAGATACTACACTTCTAATAAGATTACAAATATACATAAAATTAAAAAACAAACCAAATAGATGTAAGGAAGAGGGGAGAAAAAAAAATCACAAATATAAAAAACAAAATTAAAATACTGGTTAGTTAGTTAGTTGAAGATAGTTAGTATCAAGATGTTTCCTGTATTTTGGCTTGTTGTAGGAAAAAGCATCTATGTCAGTTCTTTTCAATTTTTTTATTATTATTATTCTTTTAAAATTTTATATGTATATTGCTTTCTGCGAGATGGTCAATATGTTGTATAATGTGAATTTGTTTTGAGATTATTTTTGTTTAGTTATTAAATTTTTGACGTTGATAGGTTATTATTTTTATATTATTTGTATTTTGACATTTTGTTATTAACATTACTGTGTTTTTTTTGTATTTAACTCCTCCTTGCAAGGTGTATTGGAATTGACTGTAAGACCATGCAAGTGACTGTGCTTAAATAAATAAATAAATATACGAAATTGGTACAATGAAGCTTTTTAATTTTTACCATCGTAATAAATACAGTTAATAAAAACTTTCTACTGAAAACTTCTGTTCACACACTTGTTTTTCGTGAAAAATAAACTAGTACCTTCTGTGGTGGTTAATGAAAGTTATGTATTAAATTAATAAATAGGTACGACAGTGGCTCCATCTGGTGGTGGATTTGAAAACTATTTAACTAAAATTTCAACAATATTCACATATGACGTAGCAACAGCATCAGATTAAAATATATTCGATGCCTCATAGTAAAGTGAATAAAGTTTATTTATTTATTTACATGCTATGCCATATATCTATTCGTCCAGCGTGATAAGTCAATTAAGGCTTATCCGTCTATATAAGGCTTTTAACATTTCCTCAGGAACAATCTATTTACAACGAGAAAAATATGTCTTCAGTTATTTAACGAAATAACCATTACACAGAGCAGCTAAACAAAAAAAAAATGTAGTGAATAAAATGTTATCAAAATTTTGTTCTATTTTTTGTTGATAGTAACTATAATTATAAAAATACCAAATAATTATGTCCACAGAAAATATCCTATCCTTTAATAAGATAGCAACATTCGCACAGAACATCAAACAAACGTATTGCTAACAATTTTAATAGTAGTCATAACATTTCTATATTCTAAGAAAACATTATATTAAATAACTCCGTCTAATGTAACATTCAAGCCGCAGCAATCATTGAGATATATTATATGTAGGTACATATATACATATGCACACCTACGAATATATGTTATTCACGCGCAAGAAACGCTTAGCAGATAGCGTTGAAAAATTTCCCTACATTTAAAAAAACATTTTTTTACATTATAAATATTACCCCTAAACACGGAAAAATTGTTGGTTGTTATACTGGCAACATTGAATGTTGGAATATTATCAATATAATTGCGTTTATATAATCCAAAAAATAAAATGGCTGTTACTAGAACTGAAAAGTTACTGTCTATCTGTCCCTCTAAAACTAAGTAATTAATTAATTAACTATTTATATAATTAATAGAAAATTGTGATTAATTAAAAAATACTTGTTTGAATTCAGTAAGTTTATCAATATATAATGGTGAAAGCTATATTTGGCTTTTTTATTACAGTTTGTTTACACTTAATTTTTGTATTTTAGCTGTAAGTTTTCCGAATAAAAAAATCGGTTGTCTGTAAAGTCGGTTTACTGACGATAGTTAAACGTGACAACGTCTTAAGAAAATACTGATGGAATGGTAGCATTTTTTAAAAGAAAATTTTAATTTCATTTGTTTAATAGATTTGTATGTATATAGAGAAGGAGGTAATTGGAAATCACAATGAAATTGATCAAGATCAAGATCACTTCAAGGCTTACATGGAACGCCTCAGAGCGAGGTAACGCCGCATGAGTCATGTTTTTTCGTGCGTGCAGCCGGCTCAATCGAATTATAAGACGTTGTCACGTCAATAAAATAAATAATACAATAAAATATTATATTCCTTCTTCTTCTTCTTTATTAATGGACTCAGATCTCTAATGAAGACAATTCTGCCAATGTCCAGTATTTGGACATAAACCGAATAAGAGATTACAAAATTTTAATTCATACGTCTCATGTCAAAAAAAAAACCTTCAATAAATGTTAATTGTTTTTTTTTCTCTCCCCTCTTATTTTTCTTATTTTTCTTGGTTCTTGTTTTTTATTTTTATGTATTTTTGTAATTTTATTAGAAGTGCAATATCTATCCCTTTATCACCTCGAGCATGCCGTCCTATCCCATAATTAAAATTTCATCTAGTTTATATAATAGTAGTCCTTTTTATAATATGTAGTTATTATGTAATTTTGTAGGTAGGCTTTATAAATAAATAAATAATAATAAAATATTGTTTTTTGTTATTATTATTATTATTGACATTCATTATATTTATTTTCTTATTAAATGACAATCACACAGGTCGTATGATTGTTGTGACACGTCAAAGGCATGTAAATAAAAAATAAAACAAACCAAGTTAAAAATAATCTACATTAAACAAAGGCAAAATAATGTCCGCTAAAATCGGCATCACCGTTATTTGCAATACGCTTCCCAAATTGGTGCGAACTTTGAGATGCGCAATAAGCATCTAACGGTTAACGAGCGCTTGTTACACAATTTTGCTCTTTATTCGTATCGAGTGAAACGGTCAATATTGTTTGTAAATTTATTAGCGTTATCTGTTCAGGGGATTTAATTAATTTCTTAGTCATTCGGCCGTCCGTGAATCAGGAGCTATTGGGCTGATTTTGCAAGTTCGGACAGGCTCTGGGACACCTTTCACCACGACATCTTCATTACCAACTATTTCTATAAGACTTTTATTTACAACTAGCTTTTGCCCGCGGCTTCGCTCGCATTTAAGTCATTAAATAAGTATCAGAGATCATTTCAATAGAACTATACTCAATATTTTCCTAATAAAATGTATCATATGTTACTTCTAGTGCCTCCAAAAATATGTGTACAAAGTTTCATGATGATCGGTTAAGTAGTTATTGCGTGAAAACGTAACAAACAAACTCACATTCACTTTTATAATATTAGTAGGGATACCGGTTTTGTATAACTAACCTCTCTCCGTTACTATATTAGAACAGTAATGTACCTATATTACAGAATGTATATTAGAACAGTTTTACGTATTTATTGATGTCTAGTTCGCGCCAATATACGATAATAGGTTATGTGTAATTTCTTTGTGTTATTGCGTAATATTTTTTAAATCTTAGTCAGGCGACATGTTACGCGTGCCTGCGTGACATATGCAGTCGTACACGTACACGTGATATACGTGACATTGGACGTATCTACGATTTTATTATATTACAAAGGTCAATGTCCTTTAAGGATCTTATTGTGAATTTTTTTTATTACTCAAATGATTCATTAATCGATTTGAAGGACTGCAAAGGTTTCGAAAATTCGAACTTTAAACGTGATAGCAAGTCATCAGTTTTTTCCCTCTCTTCCTTATATCTATTTGGTTCTTGTTTTTTTTTATTTTCATTATTGTGTAATATTTTTGTAATTTTATTAAAAGTGTAGTATCTATCCCTTTATCATCTTGAGCATGCCGTCCTATCCTATAATTAAAATATCATTTAGTTTGTATAATAGTAGGTACTCCTTTTTATAATATATAGTCATAATGTAATTTTGTAGGTAGGCTTTATAAATAAATAAATAAATCACTGTCATTTCAATGAAATCATATTCTAGTCGACTTTCTCTGAAAAATCCATAATACACTACAACTTTAAGTTGTTTTAAAATTATATATTATTATGACAATTATTAATGTTCGCATGTCTGTTTGTTTACGTTCGTATCTTAGGACCTACTTACACAATCAAGACATAACTTTCACTAAAGTTTTACGTACACTTTCGCAAAACGTACGCGGTGAGTAATCAGCGAGCACTGTACCTTCGTTTATATCTTCACCAGGACGAGGCCAACAGAAACCCAATATCTAGAAATCTGAATCTGAAATAAATACTGCATATAAAACAATATTTCGAAGCTTTGCAGACATCGTTGGTGCGGCGAAACAAAAGACAACACAAATTAGTAAAACGCGCAGTATATATCTTTAATGAATCCTCCCTACTATATAAATGTGAATGTGAGTTTGTTTGTTACGTTTTCACGCAACAACTGCTTAATCGATCATCATGAAACTTTGTACACATATTTTTGGAGGTACTAGAAGTAACATAGGATACTTTTATTAAAATTTTATTTAAATATTTTTTACTATAGTTTCCAACTAACTATAGTTTCAACTGTTTGGATTCATATTGATTCATTTCTATTGGAATGATCTCTGATACGCATGACTTAAATGCAAGCGAAGCAGCGGGTAAAAGCTAGTAAAAATATAAATTGGACCTCGCTAAAGAACCCTTTTATATCTTCGCTTTTGGTATTCAAATAGCCTCCAAATATACAAGGAAGCAATTGTGAATTTTATAACGACATATATTGTCAAATAATTAAGAAGGTCATATGACTCAATTTTAAGTTTTAACCTTATATTGTTATTGTGCCATAGAATTATAAAATTGGACAGAATATTTTGCTGAATATAAAAATATAGGAGAAAAATGTCAAGTATGGTTATTTTAGCCAACCCTGTTGTTGTTCACTATGTTACTATATTTTATATTTGAAATTACACCGAAAATGATAGGTAAGGTAAAATTAATAATCCTTTTTCGTTTTAGAACTAGCATATATTTCTGATTATATATACAAAAATAATAGCTTATTTTGAAATAAATAAATTAATGCAATACACTGATCCCAAACAACAAGAAACTTATTACCTAATCTTTAACTTCTGAGGTGGGGGCCTCTCTGATTTTAAGAAAATAAAATTTTCGAATTACTCAAAATAATTTTATTTATTCTTTGTTGGTTTATGATCTCATGTGATTTGTCCAAAAAATGACGTGTTCTCTAAATTTTGAAATGATAGGTAATTATATACAAATAAATTATAAAAAAATAATTAAACACTAAACTTGAAAGCCCCTAAAGATTTTTAAATACAAGCACATATATGTACGGGTCTCTGAGGCCCCCACGTCAGTGTTTACGTGAAATTAAATCCACCTCAGTAGCTAAAGGTTAAGTATGTTTAGAGAAACTAATGTGAAATAATATTGCTGATTAAAATTGATTAAAATATATAATTATCACAATGCATTGTGGCAATCAAAAGATCAGAAGAAACAAGAAAGATGACACTGACAGACTAAACGTCAAAACCTCAAAGTCATTTTTTTTACACCAAAAATATTTTCCTTCGAAACCTTGTCCGAACTGATAAATGCTAACTTTTTTTATTTGTTTTTAATATTAACTGTTTGTAAATTCTTTTAATATGTTGTCGTAACCTTTTTCAATGATATATTAGACCAGCCATTCTCAAAGTGTACTCCGCGAAAATAGTGGCATGTACATACATAATAATATGTACTTATAAATAAAGAATACATATTAACTTTTTTTAAATTATTTTACGGCTTCATCAAATATTCAAAAAGGTTCGATCACTAAAAATAGTTTGAGAACCACTGTATTAATGATGATTCGTAAAGTAACGTCTTGACAACCCGAATTAAAAGACCGGTCATTTGACCAAAAATATCTATGAATTAACTGTTTAACTAAACTTAACCTAAACTATAATCAGAAATAGTTTTTTTTATAGTGTGGAATAATAGTTAAGCATTTCTTTGATTATACTGATTTATCTATTCTCTAATGTTAGAAGATATTTGGATCTGTAATCGCCTGTGAGCTTATCACGAATTTTAATCTGGCTTTCGAACCGAGTTCGCTTCAAGCGATTTGTATGGAAATTTGAGCAGAGCCACCGCGTGCGGATTTGGAACTACAATATTATAGATACTTTTTGTTAATTTTCGAACGTTCATTTGATAGATTGCTGGTGCTCGTTAGTCGTTAGTAAAAATTCATGATCCCGATTGCTAACGGATCCGTTTTACTTGTGACAGCTCGATTCGAAAGCCAGACTAAATTCGTGATAAGCCCACTGATCATTACTCGAGTCTAGAGTTTGTGATTAAGTACATAGCTTATTCTGGAAAAATAGTGAAGCTATGCTCAAATGCGATTCGAAACTAAACGTTCCAATAAAATTCTGTTTTAAATAGAGATCATTGCTTGGGCGTCGTTTCTGATTACAGACCTTAGTTCTAGACTAAGTTCAGTCACATGTCTAATTAAAAAAATCAGTTTAAGTCAATGTGATCTTGTCAATCCCTACTAATATTATAAATGTGAATATGAGTTTGTTTGTTACGTTTTCACGAAACAACTACTTAACCGATCATCATTTATTTAAAAAAGTTTCCAATTGTCTATAGTTAGTATGATCTCTGATACTTATTTAATGGCTTAAATGCGAGCGAAGCCGGGGGTAAAAGCTAGTAGCATATAAAAATATTCGTAGGGATATCAAATATAAATATTAGATATTACGACTCTGTTTAACTACGGTTTATATAAAACCTTAAATGTTACATTTCAGTTGTAAATTTGGTAAATTTATTCATATAAAATAACAATGATTTCATAATATCTACTAGCCAGGAAAGACATTACACGAATATTTAATTCGAGTCATTTTATTAATTTTGTTCATTTGACGACAATATTGTCTGTTCAATGTGAGCTGTCATGAACTGTCACGGCAATGTATAAAATTCATTGGAATGATAGTGGCGACATCTGTCAAAAATTAGTCGTACTAACTCATGCACAACAACTTTGCTAAATATCATCACATGATCAAATGCATAGTTTACGATTGTATAAAGGACATACAGACAAACATTCATTTTTATAATATCTATTATTGGAATATTTTACTATGTTATGATTAGGTACCAATATAAGATAGATTGCCTGCCAAATATACACTTAAGCGAGCTGAAAACAACTGAAACATTTATTGCTGAAATAATAAACGTTGTGCATTTGGCTTAGATTAAAATGCATGTTTACCTTAAAAATAGATAACATTTCTTTTTATGATTCTGATAAACGTATATAATCTTTATTTTGTTTAAAACTATCAACACGAAGTTGGTGATTTGCACGATAATTTATGTATTATATAAAATTATTTTTCCATTTAACTACAAACATATGCACTACAAATGTATTAAATTCTTAAAGCTAGGCAAGAATGTACCTACTAATACTAACATTACATTGTATAGGCTATGATTGACGAGTTTCTTGTGATTTCTTCTCGTCGTATGCCTTCTGACTATACGAAATTTTGATTTTTTAACAATCCAACGAATCAATGTAGGTACCTAAACTAATATCTCTTGTGGTCTTCTCGTCATACGCCTTTCCGAAGCCATTATAGAGTCTGACGATGAGCAAGCGCATGTCTTTAGTGCCTATGCTAATAAACTATTTTCATTCCATTCCATTTCATATTTGGGCTACGTACTTTTCTATGCAAAAGCGACTGCCAGCGTCGTTTGCGTTGTAATTTGACTTCCAGACAGACGTCTTAATAAATATTACGTTATCATAACTTCTCTATGACTCGACACTTGATTTTATGTAGTAAATAATAATAAATACGAAAATATTCACAATTAAGTGCCTTAACCCCAAAGAAACCTCACGCTATGGGACATATACAACACCAATATCAGAAATTCATATACGTTATATATGTATATTGCCAGACAGTAATAAAAAAAAATACTTGATAATATATATAAATCACTGATATATGCGTCATAGAAACAAATGAATACGTAGGTATATGTAATGCTTTTGTAGAAATAAATTAGAATATCTTGCAATATGAATATTATAGTAATATTCATTCAGTGAAAAATCATATGATTAAAAATCACGCCAATAAAAAGTCACAATCTATACTCTTGTAATATATCTCCCCACTAATATTATAAATGTGGATGTGAGTTTGTTTGTTACGTTTTCACGCAACAACTACTTAACCGATCACCATGAAACTTTGTACACATATTTTTGGAGGTACTAGAAGTAACATAGGATACTTTTTATTTAAAAATAAATAAATTATTTTTTACTATAGTTTCCAACTGACTATAGTTTCAACTGTTTGGAATCATATTGATTCATTTCTATTGAAGTGATCTCTAATACTTATTTAATGACTTAAATGAGAGCGAAGCCGCGGGTAAAAGCTAGTATATAATCAAAATACCCATTACGTCAGAGCCCTTTAATGGTTGTCGGCAAACTGAGGAACAACTCAATACACTACAACTCTGTAAAGTAGAACGTGAAAATTCAGTTTGAAAATTGCAAAAATATTATCATTTTATATGAAATACAATTCAGTAAGTCAACGACAGACGAGAGCCTAAGAAGACGCATAAAGGAAGAGAAATAAGGTAAAATAATAAATTATTTCAGCAAAACTGCATGCATACTTTATAACCGTATATTGCAAGGTAACGTGACTACTTATGGACCACATGTACCATCCGTACAGATCATAACAATCATTCATCATGGTATACCAAGCTAGTTAACCCTTAAATGGACAATGTTGTTTTTAAACAACACTCACATTATTGCAAAAAAAAGTATAGTAAATTCATGTCTAGATTTTTTTACTCATTTTTCCTAGACAGTAATACATGTCTATTACACAAATATATTTTTTTAAAACGTGAAACAAAAATCGTCCATTTAAGGGTTAAATATAATTAGTTTGTGATTTAATTATAAAAACTAAAAATAATAAATATAAAAATAACGTTGGTAAAAGTCAATATACGATAATTAAAGTTACAATTTTACAAAAAAGATGTCAATTTTATGAGTAGAAAATAATTTGTTATACAGTGGTACTTCGATATACGAGTGTTTTGAGATACGACCCGCTGAGCAAGATATTTTGCTTTGAGATGCGAGCAAGATTTGAGATACGAGGAATCGCACACGACCCCAACATGCGCCCAGATTTACATTCGCAGCAGCATACAGTGCTTTGAGATACGATCAATTTGACATACGAGCTCGTATGTCGAGGTACCACTGTATATGCTATAGTCCACAAGGCATGTCACAAGGGACGGCGGTAAATTTAAATATATTTTATTTATTTGCTTGTTATATTAATAATCAGTTTTTTTTGACAGATAGTTTTAGACACAGTAGTATTCGCGAATAAAGTATGACATTAATTATAATATAATTATTACTATTTTAAATATACGTTTAGTTTTAATGAAATATTGTATTAGATTAATAATAATGTAAAAATAATAATAATAAATAAATTGTAAGAGGTGAGTAACGGTGTCTTTTACCTTAAAAGCTGGTCAGTTTTTCCCGGACGCCCGTATGTCCGGCGCAGAGAGTGGGATATTGGCCCAATAAATCTTGAAATATAGGGATTTTTTGCAATATTTGTCGGCAGCAACCGCGTGGATGCAGCAAGACGTGCATATTGCATTCGCTATGTGTGTTTATATATTGCGCTACATTGGCAATAGTGTTCGCTTTTTCAAGTTGAAATACCGTGAGAGTGATAGGCAGTAGGCTAATAGTTATTTTTTATTACTACTGCAGTAGTACCATTATGAAACTCATGAAGGAATATGGTCCTATAGACCGCACTCTCCTCTATATATATATATATATATATACGTCGAAGCGAAGTCGAAGCAACCACACGTATCCTGATGATGTCACGTGAAGTGGCGAAACGCGTCGAGACAAGTTATTGAATGTTGGTAGAGGTTATTTTCCTTCATCGACCTAATGTAGCGGGAATTATAAGCAAAATAATTTCCTTTAATATGGATTTCCGCAAAATAACGCCTGAAACACCCAATTATATGTCGATATATGCTTCATTTTTATATTTATCCTTTAATGTTTTTGAACTTAGAATAACTTCGCAATAGGTCGTAGTACGAAGCCTGTTTAGTATAATGCCTAAGGCGTTAAATACTAGTCACGATGTGATTTCTGGAATAATTCTAGATTAAACGCGAGACCTAGGTACTGAGGAAAATAATGATTGTTTGGTGCTTTTCAACAATACACATTTTGTAGTAATTTGGATCCGTAATGTCTATAATTACGGATAGGTAGGATCTATTTTGTGAGTGTTTTATGTTTTTTTTTAATTGCAACTAGTTCTACTATATATTTTTAAAATACGTGACGTAACTAATAAAATAATTAAGATAAATTATTAAATAAAATAAATAGTTTTTAATGATCACATTAATTAATCTTCAGTAATCAATATCACGATTAAATAGTAATTAATTATTATTTTTAATTAACAATTTAATTAAATACTGTATTAACCTATTAAATTATTCTATTAAAGTCATTTTTTACTACATTTATCTATATATGTATGTATATATGAAATAATATTGTAATATCTTACTAGTTGTTTTTTTAAACAATTTTATAACTAACACTGTCTGCTTGGGTCATATGATGCTCTTCTATCCTATAATTAAAATATAATTCAGTTTGTAATAGTAGATGTTTTTTTTATAATATTTTGATATATTTTCAATTTTGCAGAGAGGCTAAATATATATATGTATCGGGAAAAATTCCAATAGTATGCGTGTTTTAACTAGCGAGCTATATTGTTATACTAAAAATTAATCGTAGCTCTCACTATGCCGGCATATTTTGTTTTGCCGACACGCATCTATATTTTATGTTCCTTCAGTTTATATATAGGTATACATATATATATATATGACATTAGCGACTTTAAATTCAATACAAAATATTTACAAAACTTTATAAACAGACTCGAGTGTTATTTCACATAATATTGACTTTTATTACCAACGCCATAAAGCCATGTATTGCATACGAGAAGACAATTAGATAAATTGCGGAAAAATAAAGTAAATTAAACCGAGATCAATGGACCTGCGCAGCCTTCACTATAAAAATAAAAAATAATAATAAACAAAAACCAAAGCAAATAATACCTACAGGTGTTTTGAAAAAGGCCACACAATCGAATACTAACCAAAGATATGATATTAGCCCTTATTGTAATGCGATTAAGACAATTTTTACTATAAGATTTTCGTGTGTTGTGAATAAACAAGTGTGCGTTACGGCTAACCTTTTCTTTTGGGGTCGGCTTACGTGAGCGATTTTTAATGCGACAAGACATTTTTTTTCTACCACTCGTTTCATTAATCCTTATATTATGCCAACAACTTCTTTATTATAGACCTCAGATGTCTATTAAAGACAATTCTGCCAATGTAGAGTATTTGGACAAAAACCCAGTAAGAGATCACAAAATTTTAATTCACACGTAAAACCTCATGTCAAAAAAATTCACCCAATCTCTTCCTACATATTATTAAGTTACATTGGTATTTTGAGGATTTAATCTGTAAGACTAGGGTTTTCAATTTTGGTATTGTTTGACAGTTGTTTTTTTTTAACTGTCAGTGACGTAACTTCACAAATAGTAATAGCTACGTATGATTATAATTTTATATAAATAAATAAAAAGTTATCTGAAAAATGCACGAATAAAACGTTTCTGTGAATCATTACCTACGTAGGGCGACATGTTGAAGTAATGTTATTCACTAAGTGAGGACGTCGAACCTAGGTCCTTGGCCGGAGACGTCGGGACTGCAGGCCCTTTGGTGCTGTGCCTTTTCGAGACGCCCCACCACGGATGTGCAAATACACCAGATCGATATTCTTAATTTTGCATTTTATATTTATGTACGTACACTTGACTGTCAACGTGGAACGTAAAATTTCTTCCAATAAAGCTGGCGTAGTGGACACTGATACACCTTTAGCATCATTTAGTTATTATTTAATTTTGACATTTCAATAACTATATTTTTTATTTGATTTCATTGTAAATAGTTTTAATGAGTTTTTAAAATTTAATGTAACCTCGTTCATTGTAATGTTAGTGCATGCTGTGTTCACTGTGCATAGAACCTACAATTGGATTGTTATAATTCTTAGTATGATATTAATTCCTAGTCTAGTTATAGAGCCCTGTTTGTAGACCCAATAAATAAATAAATAAAATAATTATATATAAATAAAATATATATATGATTCTAATCAGAATGGAAAAACGATGAAATATGTTTGCGTACGATAAACGTCATTAAAACGCTTTAGTATAAGGTATATTATTCTAATTAACAGTTCAATTAAATATTTATAACAATAATAGGCTATAACACGCGCTTTTATCTATTTTCAGAAATAAAATTCGAGTTACCAAATTAGAGGTGGCTTAGGGCGGTTTTACACTGAAACAAGATATAAGACATAAATATAGAAATGATAACCACATACATACAAAAACACACAAATATAGAACTGAAAATAAACTAACTTTCTTAATTTTTTTTATTACTTCTTTAAATCTAAACTATGTATTTTTGTAATTTTATTACAAGTGTTATCTATCCCTTTATCACCTAGAGCATGCCGTCCTATCCTATAATTAAAATTTCGTTTACTTCGTATAATAGTAGTCTTTTTATAAAATGTAGTCCTAATGTAATTTTGCAGGTAGTATCAATATTCATAAGGCTATAGTAACTTGTATATGTATAACAAACTTTATTTGGTATATAGTATTGATTTATTAGAAAAAATTCAGCTTCGCGTGAATCTATGTCAATAATTGAGTATCATATTAATATTTTAATGAAACAAGTTATAATTATGAAAATATTTTTGATTTCCCCTAATTCCCTCCATGAGTTCTTTAATCTATAATTATTTCAAAACATTGGAAATTATATAGTAGCGTTATTAAGTCATTATCTTTCCAATTAATTATTTATTAGAATTTTCCAACTTAATGGAAGAAGTACAAGCCAATTTTTGCTCCTTATAACCAAGTGTATGTAACAAAAAATTGAAGCAAAACAAATTATACATAATTTGGTATTATAAATATTAATTAGATTCAACTTTATAATTTAAAAAATTAAAAATATCGATAACTTATCCATAATAGTGAGACATCCGTGTGCAACCCTAGCTGGTAGAGTAGGGCTGCGAGAAGTCGATCTGCCGTATCGATATGAGGTACGCGAAACGTTAATTGGCGTGCGTCCGTATCCAGAGGGTATTTTATTCTTTGACTTTTAGTCCTGCTTCGACGCTAATTTGCGACCCATCTATTGGTCTTATATTCGATTTTCGCTTTAAGCAAATATTCGTTGTAGGTATTGTAACTAGGGCTTCCAATCCCGGTATTTTCTATTCATCACAGGATACAAAAACAATACCAAAAAAAAAAAACAAAAATCTATCAACTACAAAATATAATACATACTAAATTAAAAAAAAACTGTATGTTGACAGTTTTTATGACGTTAATTACGACGCGAGAGGTCGTGTGCATGCTTCTTTCCAATCCCGCAATCTCGCAAATAACGCACCCATAATCCCGCAGCACGCGGGATTGGAAAATGATGCGGGATCTCGGTACTGCGGGATTGGAAGCCCTAATCGTAACCCATAAATTAAAGAAAATAATTAGTTATGACTAACTTCACTAATGAACGTCACTTATTAAGGGTTACAAGGGCACTGATTAATGGGCCAGAAAGATTGATCTAGTCGGTTCTAAACCTTTATTCATGTAACGTTTTTTAGTTCGTGAAACCTTTGACTGATGTTTCAAAGACATCGATTTGAAAATAAATTGTTCTTTTGTGAATATTTAGTTATTTCAAAGTGAATCGTTTGGGTGTTTATACTATTCAGTGCTTTGCTTTTTTATATATAAATTTGTTATTTATATTTCGTTCATGTATAAATAAATTATTGTAAATGTTGTTGTTCTTATTGATGTGAATTTCTTTGGCTTGACTCGACTAGTTATTTTAATAAATGTACCATAAATTTCTGTAACATAATCACTTAGTTATAAAACCGAAAAATCCCCTTAAAAGTTTCAAAATTTCTGACTTGAAACTTTGCAATCAAATTTCCAAATTCCTAATTGAACTTTCAGAAGTGGCTAAGGCTTTGACGGTTAAGCTCTGCTAATAATGTTCGTTCTGATATTAAGCTTTTCATTCATTATTACCACTAAAGTCATAACGAACCAGCTCCAAAGTAAATGCACTTTATGAAATTTTATATATATCTTTTACCCGCGGCTTCGCTCGCATTAAGTCATTAAATAAGTATCAGAGATCATTTCAATAGAAATGTAACAATATGATTCCAAACAGCTGAAACTATAGTCAATTGGAAACTATACTAAAAAATATTTTTTTTTATATAAAAAGTATCCTATGTTACTTCTAGTATCTTCAAAAATATGTGTACAAAGTTTCATGATGATCGGTTAAGTAGTTGTTGCGTGAAAACGTAACAAACAAACTCACTTTCACATTTATAATATTAGTTGGGATGTTTATTATTTTTGTTAGAGACCATTGCTTTCAGAGTAAGGGTCTAAATTTATATACTTGCCGTTACAGACTGATCACGTGATTACAGATCATTACTTGAGTGTAAAGTCTGCCCTTAAGTACGTTGCTTATTCTAAAACTAAAAAGTTAATCTTTGTTCAAGCGCGATTTTAGATTAAGCACTACTCTAAAATCTAGTTTTAAGTAGAGATCAATGCTTTCTTGAATAGTCTAAGATACTAGAAGTTGGGAAGGTTTATTTGTACTCCCATATAATTATGAAAGAGCACTAAAACAAATAATTTTGTTTTCAAATCCAAATTCAATTGTTTTATTGCATGTCACAATTATAATAATTAAGATGTCAGTACAGTTTAGTGTCAATGTGACACCCGGTCAAGGCACAGCAATATAATAATACAATAATAATAATAAACAATTTCATTTACTGTTTCGAATCATTGAAGTATTCGTCAATTGAATAAAAGCATTTTAAAAAATGTTTTTAGTTTATTTTTAAATTGTATTAGGCTTTCATCACATTTAATCACTCTTGGCACAATATTATTAAAAATCTTTATTGACATGTTATACAGACCCGACTTCATCATATGTAATTTACTTGATTCTTTCGCCTAAAAGTTATTTGGCCTCAAGTTTTTGGGTCTCGAGTATTCATGAAATAAGTGAATGCGATTGATTATTGGTATATATTTAAATAAGGAATTTATATAATTGAAATATTAACTAAGTTGCGAGTCGCATATCCCAAACTGCAGTCTAGTGAAGTGTTATTTTTTCATTCGCCTGTAAAAACCATCAGTAATGCATTTTCAGTGTTCATCTTAATTGCATCTAAGTCCAAGAGTCGTTGCCAGACATAAACACATGCCTAATGGACGTTTATTTCATTGTTTACAGGGTGTATGCACTTTCTTTATTGGAATGGAATAAAGATGTTTAATTATTTTAAAATACTATATGTGGCTAATTAACGTGTTTATTTTCATTATTTTTTTTATATGTATAGTTGTTTAAAATTATTTTTCGTTGAAACATCATAGTTTAGAGAGACTTATGTGAAATAATAGTGTAGATCAGCGGTTCTCAAACTTTTTTGGCGAAGGAAAAAGCCTTAATATAATTATAAAAAACTGATTTATATGTATTTACGTATAATCATATTGCAATGTAATATTTAGTTGGAATATTTAGATGTAACCTTATAATATCCCATTGGTAGGTATTTTTGCAGTATTTTAGCACTAGGGTTCCGCGGAACACCACTTTGAGAATGGTTGGTGTTGATTAAAATGGATTAAAAATATAATTATCACAATACATTGTGGCAATAAAAAGACAAGAAGAAACACGAAAGATGACACTGACAGACTAAACGTCAAAACCTAAAATTTTCTTAAATAAGTATTTTCGGCTTGTAGAATCGACCGCCACATTAGTCGCTTTAAATTTTAAAGTTTATTAATTATAAATATATAAAAATAATCATGCTGTATGTTTTATAAACAGTGTCATCTGTCACAATAGAATTTTTAGTACGAAAATACGAAAGATTTTGAACAAAACCTTGAAAAAATTCTGAAGAATCTTTTCTGTGTTCAATTTAATAAAAATCTGTAACCCGGCATGTGACCGCAGTCCGTCTAATGTTAAACTAAAATGCGGTTCATAAAAATAAATTAAAATAAAACAAAACAAAACAAAATAAAATGAAATAAAAATAAAAATGGCAAGCAATACTCACTATGCTGGCTTAAGAAGTCGAATGCACTATTTGACGTCTACTGCCAAGTCAAGGTATATAAATAGTGTTCTTTACCAAATAAAGCAAATAGGTAAAAATAAAAGTGAAAAAATTTAAAATTCACTCCGAGCTCGATTATTCCTTCGGACGCAAAAATTGAATGGTTAAACTAAATTTATGTAAATATCACGTGGGCGAGTCCAACACGCTGTAATTTAATATG
This sequence comes from Tineola bisselliella, assembly GCA_028551675.1. Classification (NCBI taxonomy): domain Eukaryota; kingdom Metazoa; phylum Arthropoda; class Insecta; order Lepidoptera; family Tineidae; genus Tineola; species Tineola bisselliella. The sequence goes on from JAPWLS010001128.1 coordinate 27,866, forward strand.
AATAAAAGTTCATTATAAAAAAGTTATTGAATTAAAAACCCTTTACCAAACCCCTATACTTAGTGCGTAGGATTTACTATTCGATTTTACAAAAGGGATAAGCAGTGAAATTAGATATTATTTTGATAAAAATTATTATCATTACTACCATAGGATTTTTTTTGACATGAGGTTCTACGTGTATATTAAAATTTTATAATTTCTTATTGGATTTTTGTCCAAATAGTCGAAATTGGCAGAATTGTTGTCAATAGACATCTGAGGCCATTAATAAAAGAAGAAGAAGAAATACTCAATATAGTAAGGCATATACGAGTACAGGAACTTAGGCACCATTGCATATAATTTACTAGCTGTTGCCCCTGACTTCGTTCGCGTAGTAATGTACCTATAAAGTACTATGAAGTTTAATGCTGTTTCATATTTCAATGACGCCTTTTATGGCAATTCTTTTGTCGACTTTGAGTTACATTATTGTAGTTTTAGTAAGGATGTAATTTATATAGCCTAAATTGATCAGTGATAATGTAGCATTGAAATGGTAAAAGAATTTTTGAAATCGGTCCAGTAGTTTTTGAGCCAATTCGTTAGAAACATACAAAAATACAAATCTTTCCTTTTTATAATATTAAGTATAGATTATTACATGAATTCTGGCGTCTAATGTAGGAGACACTTCACAACTATTGCAGGGTTAGGACTTAGTTTAACGGGTGATTCAGCGGAAGGTTTGGAGCAAAAAATGAGGTATTATCATCGAGTCTATCCCTATGGTTTGTTTTTTTTTTAATTCTTGTTTGAATTTTACAAAATATGTCTGAATTATTACAAAAATCTATCGAATACTTTCTTTGTCTTTGATTTAACTTTCTATAGGCGTATCTATATTTTAGTATAGCAGCCCTTATTGCATAAAAAATACAATATTTTTTAAATAAAACATCGTGCATTAACCCGAGCTAAGTGACAGTCTGGCTTATGAATAAGTTACTAGAAAAGGTATTCTTGCTCCGATATAGAACGAAAACGAATTTCTTTTTGTATGATCAAAATTAATAGTATATTTTACAGCATTGTTAATGTTAAACCCTTCAATACCAAAATCAAAATTAATATCGTTATTTCAAATAGACCCTTTAGGCATCATTTCTCAACAATTTTTATGTCGCGACCCAAGTAAAAGCCAAAAAGTTAAGTAAAAAGTTTGCGACCCCCCACACATTACATCTTAATATTTAGTTTTATAACACTTCACTAAAATTCATTCCTTTAATAAACAAATCTTTTGTACCTATATGTAGTTTGTATTTATTATTTTTCAACAGACTGCAACTTTTGAAAACAAACTCGACCCCCTGCTTTAGGCTCTTGCGCATAGTCAGAATCTACGAGATTTCGGAAAAGCATATGACGAAAATAAATCACAAGAAACTCGCCAATCATAGCCAGTACAGTAATAATAATAATAATAAAATTATTTATTTGTAAAATTTTCAAATCGTCGAACTTAATGCCTAAAGGCGCTAATATAATGTTAGTATTAGTAGGTATATTTTTAATTAATTTTCAGCATTTTTCAAAATTTAATACAATTTATGTAAATAAAGCTAGTACCTAAGTATATAAACACACCAACATACACACAATCATCTCAGTCACACAAACTAATTCAAATTCAAATGTCTTTATTGCATGTCACAATTATTTCAGTGTCAAATGTGACACCCGGTCAGGGCACAGCAATATAAATTAAAAATAATAATAATAATAACAATATAAATTAAAAAATAATAATAACCATAATAATAATAATAACAATAAACAATTTAAATTAATAAACTAAATCTCATTTACTGTTTCGAATCATTGAGGTATTCGTCAATAGAATAAAAGCATTTTAAAATCAAATATGCCTATAAGTAGATTTAAAAGAGTATTAAAAACCCAATCTGATTACGTTTTAGTTTCGTTAAAGTTTCGTACAAGAATAAAGCATGTATAAGAAAGGCATTGCACCGATCGTTAAGTTATCTACGATTACTAAATCGATCTTATCTTTCCACGATTAATGATGTCCCCTTTATCCTGACATCGATTGAGACTTTGGCCACAATAAACGACTATTTATGTGTTATATTCCAGCTATATTAACACTAGATTTACCAGATTAAATATACCTATTTCTACCAAAACCAAAAAAGTATATAATTGTTATAAATATATATAAAATAATATAAAGTTCATAAAACTAATTCTTCTGTTATAAATTAAAGAAGATTAGAAGAATTAAAGAAAATGTTTTAATTTGATCTTGCAAGACCAGTCATTTTGACTGGTCTGGTAAATCTAGTGTTAAAGAGGAATTAGCCTTGTTTATCCTAGACGGCACTCGTCTCACCGAGCCGGTATAGTGAAGCCGACTGTCAAGTTGAATATTGTATTTTTATTTTGTTATAATTATTGAACCCAAGTGTCAGTAGTCGATACAAAAATGTACATTCGAATTTCATTCTTATAGTTAACTAGCTTTGCCCGCGGCTTCGCTCCCGTTAAGAAGTATTATTATTAATTAGGTATAGTTTTTGTGGCTTTATTTTTGTTTAGCGTGTGTAAAAACGTCGTTATCATAGTAGCTCCAATCTTTAGTTTCAGTTCAATCAGTCGAAAATCTAATAAGATTTATACAAACTTTCATCCCCTATTTTATCCCCTTGGGGGTAGAATTGATCAAAATCCTTTCTTAGCGGATGCCTACGTCATAACATCTACCTGCATGCCAAATTTCAGCCCGATCCGTCCAGTGGTTTGGGCTGTGCGTTGATAGATCACTATGTCAGTCAGTCAGTCACCTTTGAGTTTTATATATATAGATAGATAGCAAAATTAGTTTCAGGTGTTAAATACAATGTTGTAGTAAGCAAACAAACAACTCCGTGGCTCTCTTGATTCGAGGAAGAAATAGTTTTATACGAACATCACTGCATATTCAGGGTTGTCACTTCTTTTGTTTAATTAGCATGTGACGTGGTTTCATTGTGGTCTTCTTCTCGTCATAGCCTTTCCGAAGGCATTGCAAAGTCTAATGATGAGCAAGCGCAAGCCTTTGCAGCCTATGCTAATAATCGATTTTGATTTTATTATGAAAATCACATAGACCTTTATATATCTTATCCAAAACTTTAACAATACAATTTACACGTGGATCTATCATAATTCATATTTAATAACGTCCATATATGAATCAAACATGAAAATGACTAATTCGCGTAGGCTTTTCTAACCAGAATCTACTGTGATTTCTGAAATATGATAAGAAAAAAATCACAAGAAACTCGCCAATCATAGTCTGTTTAAGTCATAGATACATTTTTGGTTAATCATCTCAGTCACAATGTTGTCATGAAGTTTGTAATCATAAGTCACATTGTATCTGTTCTAGTTCAAATACATTCAAAAATTTATACTTTGGTCTCTTATTTTCTAAGATACAAACTTAATGTAGGGATTCACTTGTGGTTAACATCTTTACTTAGAACTTGTAACGTAAATACTTTGCCATCAATTTTATTGAAATATATTTCTATAAAAACTTTAAAATTAAGTTATTTAAAACTATTATGAACCATACAAGTAAGTGAAGCGTGTGCCAACCCTATTTGAAGTAGCATTACTCAGCAAAATTATAAATAATGATGACGTAACAATATAATTAGATAAAATTCAGTAATTTTCTATGAAAAAGGCATCTCTTCATTATGTCAATTGCTTTTGTTTCTTGAGCGAAGATTTTTAATCTATACTAATATATAAAGAGAAAACATTTGATTGTTTGTTTGTATGTATTGAATAGGCTCCGAAACTACTGGACCGATTTGAAAAATTCTATTTACCATTAGAATCGTACATTATGCCTGATGAACATAGGCTATAGAATATTTTCAAAAACCCGGATGAAAATTTCAATAATGTAACCCAAATTGTGAAAAAAATCATAATATTGCGTACGCTTTGGAAATTATTGACAATAGAGCAAAGTGATGTACTACAGTTTTATAGAGGACATCAATATCTACAAAAAAGTGTGCGATACCATATGTCTAACTATTACATTTATGTCACAATAACTACTTTCTCATGTTAAAATTTAAACTTCATAGCACTTTGTATCTTCATATAGGTATAGTTCACTCCATGCAAAAACAACTATTACATGATACATTAAAAACAATTTTTATTTTAATTTAATTTTAAGTTTTATTAATTTTTAATAATATTTGGTTTAACAAAACTACTTACTTAGAATTAAATTAATATTTTAGAAGAATAAGTACTTGTATTAAAATTGTAATTTTTCAAAATAAATCTAATATTTTGAGTATATACATACATACACATACATATATATATATATTTGTGTTGAATATATCGTTGACTTTCAAACCTCTTTATAAGTGCAGCTATTCATAGTCGTGACTTAAATGTTTTTATTGACATTGACATATCACAATTACACCAGTAGAAATTGTGATATGCCTTTTAAGACGCACGTACGTAGCTTTGTACAATTAGTTTTTATTTATTTATTTGCAAAAATACAAAATGCGAACTTAATGCCCTTGTGCATCGTCTGTCAGTTAACCTTTAGGACCAATAGAAAGTTTGAATTCGGATGAAATAGGTGCAGATCAAAAATAACATTAAAAGAAAAAACGAGAAAATAATTTATTTTTATTTTATTTTATTTATTGCTTAGTAAAACAGAAAAAATAATACAAGTAAGTGAGTAAAGAGATGGCGGCCTTATCGCTAAGAAGCGATCTCTTCCATACAACCAACTTTTAGATGTGGAGCAATGCAGAAGAGAAATAGCGGGAGTTATAAATAGATACACAATATAGATAAACATATGAACTACACACAATACATACCATGTTACATAGATATATATATACACATACATACACAGTACACACACACACACACACACACACACACACACACACACACACACACACACATATATATATATATATATATATATATAAAAGAACCTCATCACACATACACATAATAATAATATAAACACAAGGTGTGTATAAACTAGTCTTTTAAAGTATCTCTACTCGATACCTGTCGAATACTTAGAGGCAAGCTGTTCCAGAGGGATGACGTATCGGCCACGAAGCATTTGGAATGTAAGCTAGCGGTTTAGCATAAAACTATTTATAGATAAGTCCTAAATACCCTTGCTTTTGGTCACATTCAAAATAGTTATATAGTTTATATAAATTTAGTTAAAAAATTGTGCAAAGATGAATGCATACTATAGATAAAGTTCTAACTCAGCGAGTATGTCCTAAGTCAGGGTTATTATTTGAATATATTATATAAGTAATATTTAATCCTCTTCTCTGAGACATTGCTTATAAATATTTATAAGCTAACGCTGTATCGATTTGAATATCAACGCTTTCAGCTCGATTACCGGATCAACGCCATGTTTCAGTTATAGTTGTGTATTCAATTTTATAATATACGTAGCAATATTGCTTTTTTTATATGACATTTATTTAAAAAATTCACTTAATTGAGATAACAATAATAATAATAACTATAAATAAACGCGACTTGATACTCCAGGATTAATGCCTGGAAGTGGTAGTACCACCCAGAGGCGGCAGACTGAACTACTAATCACACGACTATAAATTCCGAATCTGAAACTTAACATACTAAACAACTGAAATAAAAATAAAAACTAAACGGAAACGTTAACACTAAACTAAAAATAAAGTAAAAGTATTTTTACCCAATTTTAAGGAAAGACATTCTGTACAAAAATAAGCCACAATGTATAGGCACTTAGGAAAATTGCCCTGTAAATTTTCTTGGACCAACCGAGCTATTGCCCCTACATCTTGTATATGGGGTGACCTTACATGTACGGTCGACACAAACAATATTTATTTTTTTGTACGAATTTAATAATATTTTTATTAGAATAAAACTATACATTTTTACTAACTGTACTTTAGCTCTCCAGCTCGTGGTCACATGATTGTCTCTAGTAATCACCGCCTCTATGCCGGCCCAAATAGTCTAGTGTAGTGTAAAATGCAAATTTATTATTGTGTAATATATAAAATGTAATAACTATCACATTATGCCCTTCAAAATACAAAGTTTACTGCCTGATAAATCCAATGTCATTGCAAAATACAGATAAGAAATGATAATAATGATAACAAGTAGATAATAAGGTGAAATGTTTTGCTAGACTATACGACGTCTTAATTAATCTGTGACGTCAATTGTAAATAACATATTCGGACGACCTCTACGGCGAGTCGTAGTGTTTTTCGTGTATCCCGTGTTCAGTTGTCGATTGGAACAAATATTTATCAACAAGTTATTTATATATATATATATATATACAGTATACACTTTACATCAGCGGTTCTCAAACTTTTTTGGCGTAAGACCCTTTTTGATATTGCAATGCAATATTAAGCTATTACTATACTTTTAGTAAGATTTTGAACTTGATGTTGGAATATTTAGATGGATTTTATTTTCATCTACAACCTTACACTCATTAATAGGTATATTTTCGCGGAGCTTGACACACTTTGAGAATGACTGCTTTGCATATACAACTCAATAAATAATAATACTAAAATCGTTTAAAAAATTAAGGTCATAATTGTATCAATATCTATATTCAAGGTGTATGCAATTAGGTGTAGGTAGGAAAAACGAAAAATAGAATGAGCCACGAAAGGCTCTCACATAGTTATCTACGGCGGAATTCTGGAGCTATGAAAAATCTCCACTATGTATAAAAAATAAATGTATACACTACGAAACATGTTTTTTTCAGCAATTACTAACTTTATTATATTGAAAATAAGGATTAGAATTTTATTTGAAATATAAGAGGAACGTGTAACTAGAAATATTGCCCACCGTGCATAATTGGAAATGCCTAAAATAACAAAGTCGGCACTTCGCTACGTTTCAGCATTTTTCAGTATAAAAAAAACTTTCAGCTAACAATTTGTATAATTTCTTTCAATATTGTCATTTTTTTCTCTGTTCACGAGAAAAAAAAAAGAGAAACTTATCCCTGAAAAGAATTTGTTAAAGAATTTTCTTTACTTCATAATTTTTAGAGCCTACCTTTTTCCGACGATGTTTTCTTTCATAATATGGATATAATTTGTACATATTACGAAAAAATATATACATTAAGTGAAATAGGAGGTTAATTTCGAATACGATTTAAGTAACGTTTATTTTGATATATTGATGCGAAAACTTTGCATAAATTAAGCAAAAAAACTTAGTTAAAGAAACGTTAAAAAATCTAGACAACCAATTGTAATGATAAACACTATATAAAAAGGAAATTCAGAATAATAAACATAAAAGATATACGTGTTACTAGCTATTACCCGCGCCTTCGCTCGCATTTAAGTCATTAAATAAGTATCAGAAATAATTTCAATAGAAATGAATCAATATGATTCCAAACAGCTGAAACTATAGTCAATTGGAATAAGTATAAAAAATAGTACCTCCAAAAATATGTGTACAAAGTTTCATGATGATCGGTTAAGTAGTTGTTGCGTGAAAACGTAACAAACAAACTCACATTCACATTTATAATATTAGATTAGATTTAAGAACAGTGTATTAAGAAAAACACCTTGAGTGCCCATTGTCTATAAAGATTTATAATTCAGTACC
>JAPWLS010000916.1:0-27384 GCA_028551675.1 Tineola bisselliella
ATCTACTAGCCCAAAACAAAAGACAACATTAACAAGCCACTATTAGTATTTTAGTCATGCCTCTAACAGCGAGTATTTTTATTCAGTAATCTCTATTTCACATAGGCCCTTTTAACTCTGTACATAGTCATAATCTACGGAGATTTCTGAAAGGCATATGATGAGAGGAAATCATAGAAAACAAATAGTATACTATTATTGTATATTATTAATAATCCCTACTAATATTATAAATGTGAATGCGAGTTTGTTTGTTACGTTTTCACGCAACAACTACTTAACAGGTCATCATGAAACTTTGTACACATATTTTTGGAGGTACTAGAAGTAACATAGGATACTTTTTATTAAAAAAAAATTATTATTATTTTTTACTATAGTTTCCAACTGACTATAGTTTCAGCTGTTTGTAATCATATTGATTCATTTCTATTGAAATGATCTCTGATACTTATTTAATGACTTAAATGCGCGAAGCCGCGTAAAAGCTAGTATATACATAAATTAGTAGTATTTTGTGCGCAAATACGTGTGGAAACAAAAAAGCTAGATTTTACTAAAATCGCTTTTATAGATTCCTAGAGGTTTTAGAAGATGTAACGCATCCATGAGCAGAGAGGTGTAGGTGGAAATATTCGTAGATCGCGTAGCCAAACAAGACAATGGGGCAGTTTTACCCACGACGGGAGTAAATACAAAATATTTTGTTTTATATAATAGATACACATTTTATTCGCAAAACGGAAGCCCTTTGATTTATTTCGCGTTCTACCGCCTCGTGTTTATTCAATTGTTATTGTTAAAGGTAGGTACTTTAGAATAAAAATGTGGAGATGTTAAATCTATAAACCTAAAGTCCAAGGTCAAAAACCAATAACTAACAATCCAGTCGTGTTACAAGGACGTTCGTTGTAAAACTCGCAAACAACACAAAAATTAATCAAAATTAACGCGACAGTACTCGTAAGTTCTTCTAAATTAGCGGTTCTCAAACTTTTTTGGTGATGGAACCCTTTTGGAGTGAAACATATTTGACGGAGCACTAAAATAATTTTAAAAAACTAGTTTATATGTATTGTTTGTTATTAATCATATTGCAATGTAATATTTCATCACAGAAAACAATTTCATACTTCCTCTTGGATTCTAATGAGTCCCCACGAAGGCTTTGTGAAGCTTTAGGACTTTGAGTATGGCTGTTCTAAATTAATTCTCAATTCAATTTATAATCTTTATTATTAGAATTTTAATTACTTTTAATTTTAATTTAATTAATTGTATTTTTTTCAATTCTTTTCAGATATCCATCATGAGGAAAAGTCGTCCGAAAACAAGAAGAAAATATATAAAATAATAATATTTTATAAAATTAAACTCAATAAAATGAAGCATAACTAATAATAAAGCTCTCAATAACTCGATAATACTCCAAACATACTCTTAATATAAATAAATAAATTCAAAGAAAAACGAATAGTACTAAAAAGTGCAAATTTCAGTGCAAGAAAAAACATAGAGCTAAAAATCAATAGATACGTCGTGCTACTTTTTTAATACTCCCAAAAACAGTTTAAATTCTGAAAATGGATATGCACCCGCCACCTTTAGTGGTACACGGATACGAACCTCATGCTCCTCTGCTGGAAGTCGAAGGTCTGGATCCCCATAGTCCTCAGCAAAAAGTGCTCATTCATGCGCCTACCTTACAAAGCCAGGAGCTGATGACCACTGATCATAGAAATGGAGGTAAGTATTACTATTTGTTATTTATTTAAATATTACTTAATAATACAGAAAAAATAATTCAGATTAAGCGAGTAAGGAGATGGCGGCCTTATCGCTAAGAAGCTATCTCTTCCAGGCAGCCAACTTTGAGATGTAGAGCAATGCAGAAGAGAAATAGTGGGAGTTATAAATAGATACAAATATAGATAAACATGAGCTACACACAATGCATACCATGTTACATAGATACATATATAAGATAATAATAACAATAATAATACTATAATACATAAATACTAGGAAGAGAGATAATATACTTTTAAAGATTCTTAATATATAAAAATCCAGTGTCATATGTATGTTCCCAGTGAACTCTTCACCAAGTCAACCGATTTCGATGAAAGTTGGCATTTTATGTGTAATTTAGTCTAACTTGAGATATAGGATAGTTTATATTTCGATTAATGGTCTTAATAATTTATAATTAACAATAAACTGATACATAAAGTTGTTACATAAATAAAATACAATTGTCACTTATGTCATTGTGGTTGAAATTGACAGCTTTTTCATGTTAAAACTGCATTTATATTTTATTAATAATGCAACATTTTATACGAACAACGAGAAGTAACGATACTTTGAAATCGAAGAAACGTCAACTACGAAACAATCAAATGTGCGTCTTCTGCGGAGGAGACTATCACGCTAATTTAGAAGAATGTCCAGTCAGAGGCAAACGCTGTAGGTTATGCGGGAAGAACAACCACTTCTCAAAAGTGTGCATTAGTAGCGGCAAAGCAACGCATAAACAGTTTCGAACGAGACGCCTAGCACGACACAACACGTCTAACGAATCTAGCGACAATGAAAGCAGCCAAACATATCCAGTGAATAAAAAAGATTCGCCAACTAAGGTAATGATACCAACTAAGCGAAATGTTGTTTGGAAGATAAATGCGCACTACGTTTGATCTTCTTAAATCAAGCGTCAAGGAAGACCTTGACAGAGTTAGGTTATTCCAGGAACTCAGGCCATCAGTTAAAGAAACTATTCTACCAGAATATTCGATTAGAGACATAGTCTGGGTTAACAAATTTATAGGGAAAGGCTCTGAACCAGGAATTATATCAAAACGCACCAAGACTTACTCCTATCAAGTTGAAATGAACAATGGAGTAATCAAACGGAAACACTCTGATCAACTTTGGCGAAGAGAAACTAACGATGAGAACAACGATGATAATGATGTCATTCGTAACGATAACAGTTTGGAAACGAAAAACGATACTGTGAGTAACAACAAGAAGCCGAAGAATTATTCCTATTATAGTCGTGGATCAAAACGAGGTAAGGGTGATGTCAATGATCATGTTTTACCGGACACGTTCACTTATCAACCTGGTGCATCAACTCAAATCACACAACAAAATTTATCAAATGTACACGGAGACAAATCAGCTGGGCCTCCTAACGCTCAACAGCAGGATCTTGAATGGCCTCAACTCAACTCTCAACATCTGCAGCATTAAACGAGGCACTACGTCGTTCCTCACGACGACGTAAACTCTTGCGCGTTTTGGATATTGAGCTTTCCTTTTTGGAGGGAGTAATGTTGTCGTATATCACAAAGTGAAGAGAAGAGTGCAATCTATGCACCAAAATACATGAACAATAAAGAATCATTAAAATATTTGATTTTATTTATTTGTTTTTCCTAATAAAAAATTGAATTAATAAAATCTAAAATCTGCTTATTTATTGCTTCTAAGGCGGAACAAAGTTCGCCAGATCAGCTAGTTAATCTATATATGTAATGAGAACAGATGTGTCTGACCTAATGTAGAGTATGATTTTTCAGACGAGCAGTATCACACGCACGGCAACAACCAAGGCGGCGATGGTGAGTACGACTCTAAACATTTTTAGATCTATGGCAACTAGCATAACTCCAAGTTTGAAATGTTCTAGTCTGTTTTTAATAGAGATAGAAAGTTAATACGTAATAAAATGTATTAGAAGATTTATAAGAGAGAGTGAGACAGCGATATTGGCATTTCACTCTAATTTTGTTACATATTTTTAAATTTATATTGTACAGGTAGTCCTCGTTTTACGGCGTTTCGTTTTACGTCGCAGAAATGTGTCTCGTTTTACGTTGTCTCGTTTTGCGTTACTATTTACTGGTATTTAACATGACGTATAAAACTAAAAAACTGAAGTAGTGTAACGCGTAAAGTAAGCCGTATAAAGATTTGTAAATTAATTGTTTGTGATTTTGATTTATGAATTGTTATTTACTTTTTTTCTCTGAATTAAAATTCAGTTTTTTTTTGTTAATTATTTCATGTACAGGCTACGATTGACGAGTTTCTTTTGGTCTTCTCGTCATACACCTTTCCGAAGCCATTGTAGAGTCTAACGAACTATTTTCATTACATTTCAATTAATTCTTAAATGGAATTATTTGACGAATTCGAGTTCCCATATATATGTTCCTATTTGTCAGCAAATTCTGAATGAAAACAGGTTTATTTCATAACTTTAACAATAAACAAGGTGGAAGGGACTAGAGTGAATGGGCGTTTTTTTTTTCATAGACTAAATTGCTGTGAAATTACGTTGTCGCTGGCAGCTCGATAGTTTGTGACCCACCTCTACCTCACTACCGCGTGTCTTTGTATTTTAACAGAATTGATGTAGGCAGCACATTTATACATTACTAGCTTTTACCACCGGCTTCGCTCGCATTTATGTCATTAAATAAGTATCAGAGATCATACTAACTATAGTCAATTGGAAACTATTATTGCTGCTATTTCACAATCTATATATATAAAAGTTGTGTTAGTTACACTATTTATAACTCGAGAACGACTGAACCGATTTGGCTGAAAATTGGTGGGGAGGTAGCTTAGAACCGGGAGAAGGACATATGATAAAGAAAAATCCACTTTTCGCTTTTCAGTTTTTATTAGGACTGCTTGACAATGATAGTCGTATTTTTTACAAAACTTAATATAATTTATAAAAATCAAAAGGAGGTTGCGATCACCAGCAACTATAGTAAAAAATCATTTCTTTTTCAATAAAACGTATCCTATGTTACTTCTAGTACCTCCAAAAATATGTGTACAAAATTTCATGATGATTAGTTAAGTAGTTGTTGCGTGAAAACGTAACAAACAAACTCACATTCACATTTATAATAGTAAGAGATATGAAACAAATATTGATTTATTTATTTCACCTACCTACAAAATTACATTACTACATATTATAAAAAGGACTACTATTATACAAACTAAATGAAATTTTAATTATAGGAATTACTCGAGATGATTAAGTATAAATAAAGATTTTACACTTTGAATGAAGCTGCAATTTGTGAAAACTGATTATATTTGATAGTTAATATTATTCGGTAGCGCCCTCTAGGCGATTCTTGCGTACTAAGAAATATTTTTTTATATGCATTATTACATGTTAAAATTTGCTCAAACTGACCTTCTAATTAGAAAAAAATATATTGATCTATAATATTTAAAAATACATTTTTATAGTAGAAAATAATACGTTATACTATAAACATCAAACGTAACGCGAATAAAATTATAAAGTACTGGCTGTTACCCTCGACTTCGTTCGCATAGTAATGAAGATATAAAGTACTATGAAGTTTAATGATGTTTCATATTTCAACGACGCCTGCCTTTTATGGCAATTTTTGGCAACCTTGGGTTACATTATTGTAGTTTTAGTAAGGATCCTTATTTTTTTTTCCTGTAATTTATATAGCCTATATTGATCAGTGATAATGTAGCATTCAAATTGTGAAAGAATTTTTGAAATCGGTCCAGTAGTTTTTGAGCAAATTCGTTACAAACATACAAAAATACGAAAAAATCCTCTTTATAATATTAGTATAGATGAAGAGTAAAGTCAGTAGCCAGTTGAAATAAAAAAAAGTTAAAAACTCAACAGCTCACGTTCTGGCAGCCATGTTGTTTTTTTTTTGTTTTTTTTTTGACAGCTGTCATCTGGTTTTGGTTTCGCTTTCGACGTCTCGTGATCGGTTTGGCCTGCTGTAATTGAGGCCAGTCTATACAAAAATCAAAATTGAGTTACATTGTCATAATATTTCACTTTAATATGTTACTCTTCTTAAAGTACAGTATATATAAAATATACTTTTGTACCAGCTATTTTTTTTTTGTACCAATATTTTATATTTAATAAAATAATACTAAAAATGTACATTGTGGCTATGATTCACGAGTTCCCAGTGGTCTTCTCGTCATACCCCTTTCTGAATCCATTGTAGAGTCTAACGATGAGCAAGTGCAGGCCTTTAGTGCCTATGCTAATAGACTATTTAATTTCAATTAGGAATCCAATTCGGAACCTTATCTTCTTTTATTTGTCATAAAATAAGGTGGTAGATTTTTTGCAAATTTGAGGTTCAATTGTTCTTGTCCTGAAACAGGGTAACTAGGGTAAGTTTGAGGTCAGGGTATTCTATGTAAATATGTTCGTTGTTACGCGCTATTAAAATGTATCAAGTATTCTGATTGGTTAGTTACGAACCAAAGAGAAATTGAATCTTTATATTACTACTACTGTATTTTTATTACTACAAAAGAAAGAAAAGAAACGTCAGTTCCCAAGGAAGTGGCTGCGGTCACTGTTTGATATCGATACGTCAAGGATTAGATGACTTCACTGGAATGTGTTTTACAGATTTGAATTTGAATTATAAATTATTCAATTTTTATTGCTTTGTTTGTGAGTCAAGTTGTGAAAGTACGGAAATATGACTGCATTTTATCTGAGATTGTGTTGCAACATAGAAAACTGCAGATAGCAACCACTACCACTATGCCGGCCTCGCTTTACAGTAATTTTCAAATCTGATTGGTAGCTATATTAACGTATTCAAACATATAATTTTAATTACATTAATTGTAAATATAAAAAGAATGCGATGACCCTAAACCAACGGTTCTCAAACTTTTTTGGCGAAGGAAAAAGCCTTAAAATAATAATAAAAAACTGATTTATATGTATTTATGAATAATCATATTGCAATGTAATATTTAGTTGGAATATTTAGATGTAACCTTATAATCTCCCTTTGGTAGTAATTTTTCGCAGTATTTTAGCCCTAGGGTTCCACACAGGGGAACACACTTTGAGAATGGCTGCCCCAAACTAATAAACAAGGATAACATAAACACAGTATAGTTTATATATAACAAAAAAATTTCTTTGGTCACAAATATCGCCTTTATTGATATACTATCCAGTGAACGCATTAAGTCCATGTAACCGTAACAAACTAGATACAATAAGTATGCCCAGTTCATTCACAACTCTGTGAGTAGTTTCAGGGTTCACTTCGACATCACGATAAAGGTTTTTTTTTGTGGGTTCCGCAGGTTTTTATTTTACTTTCACTTTGTTGGCCTAATTTTAATTTTTTAATGTTTAATGGAGATATCGTGTCTTTGCTCAACAAATATAATTTAAAAATTAATTGAATTATATATATTGTTTTATTATAATTATTGTATATTATAAAATCGTATAAAATTGTATAAATACAAATAAAAATTTAGCAATTAACAATATGGTATACTAAAAACATACATATGTTCGGATAATTCAATGTCTGTGTCTAATTTGAGCTGTCAAAACGTTCTGTCAGTGTCAACTGTTTTTTTTTTAATTCATACGTTTTATTTTATAGTCCAATCTATGTTTCTCATTGTAATATATCTAATTCCAAAAATATAATTAACTAGCTGTTACCAGTGACTTCGTTCGCGTAGTAATGAAGATATAAAGTACTACGAAGTTTAAATTTTAACATGAAAAAGTAGTTATTGTGACATAACTATAATAGTTAGACATGTGATGTTGGTGACTTTTTTGTAGATATTGATGTCCTCTATAAAACTGTTGTACATCACTTTGCTCTGTTGTCAATAATTTCCGCAGCGTACGCCATATAATGATTTTTTTTTGTATTTTTTTCAACTCAAAAAGTTACATTGCTGAAATTTTCATTCGGGTTTTTGAAAATATTCTATAGCCTATGTTCATTAGGGTCAATGTGGGATTCTAATGGTGAAAGAATTTTGCAAATCGGTCTAGTAGTTTCGGAGCCTATTCAATACATACAAACAAACAATCAAATGTTTCCTCTTTATTTATATTAGTATAGATAGATATAGATAATAAGCGGATTAAAGAGTTTTTAATTTGTTATTACACCACCAATGATTAAAATTAATAATTTTGTTTAATACCATGCATAGAGCGCCATCTATCTGAAAATGTCGGAACTTCTTACTTGCCTAGTAAACTACAATTTGGCTTATTTAGGGGTTGCAATCACCCTTAACCATTATGTTAGCTGGCGCTGTCTTCGTTTATTTTTTACTTTAATGTACTAATCGATTTAGTTTTTAAGTTTTACTGGTATTTTATTAACAAAATCTGAAAGACTACGTGGCATACTATCGCATATTTTTTAACTATCACGAATTCTGCAAAACGTTCGAAACGTCGAATTAAAATCGAAAGTAAAGCGTACCTATATAGCCTTTTAAATTAGTTAATAATCGAAATCTAAACATAAACAACAAAACACCTCAACAATTACCATAGCTCACAAAAAAAAATTTAAAAAAAACGGTTAAAATTAACATCCGTGTCTAAGTATTAGAAAAAAAAGACAGAGAAAGAAAATAAAAAATCATATTTAGTTGAATAAAGACATCAATACCTCCTCAGTTCCGCTTGATTAGGCCACGCCTTCTCCAAATTTTGACAGTCGTTTAACCAATCACATCGCAACGTCACTTAAAACCGTTTCCTTAAATGGAAAAACGACACAACCTTAAAAAAAATACACGCAGTAAGTTGTTTTATATCTCTTAACTTAAGATCGTCTTTTGAGTGTTAAACTTTGTTCTACAATATCAAATCTGCAGGTAGTTTTTATAATAAGGCGTAAATTACTTCAAAATAATAAGATTTTTTTGTAGTAATTTTCATAAAATCCTGATTACGCAATCATTAGTGGCATTTTAAAAACTTAACGTTATCTTCACTTCTATTTTGAGTCGTGTATTGTCCTATCTTATAATTGAAATTACATTTAATTTATATTATTACTAGATGTTGCCAGCGACTTCGTTCGCGTAGTAATCTAAATATATATAACTCAAAGGTGACTGACTGACATAGTGATCTATCAACGCACAGCCCAAACTACTGAATGGATCGGGCTGAAATTTGGCATGCAGGTAGATGATATGACGTAGGCATCCGCTAAGAAAGGATTTTGATAAATTCCATCCCTAAGAGGATAAAATAGGGGATGAAAGTATGTGTAAATCTTATTAGATTTTCGACTGATTGAACTGAAATTAAAGATTGGACTTACTATGATGAAGACGTCCGCTTAAATAGGACATCTTCATTATTACGCAGACGTAGTTGCGGGCAACAGCTAGTGAAGATATAAAGTACTACGAAGTTTAAATTTTAACATGAAAAAGTAGTTATTGAGACATAACTGTAATAGTTAGACATATGATGTCGCAGACTTTTTTGTAGATATTAATGTCCTCTATAAAACCGTAGTACATCACTTTACTCTATTGTCAATAATTTCCGCAGCGTACGCAATATAATGATTTTTTTTTGTATTTTTTTTCACATTTTGAGTTACATTATTAAAATTTTCATCCGGGTTTTTGAAAATATTCTATAGCCTATGTTCATCAGGGATAATGTAGGATTCTACTGGTGAAAGAATTTTTCAAATCGGTCCAGTACTTTCTGAGCCTATTCAACACATACAAACAAACAAACAATCAAATGTTTTTTCTTTATTATATTAGTATAGATAAAAACGCTCAGATAAACCCCACACCGTATAGTAGGTACTAATGTAATATTGGAAATATTAATTTGTTAAAAAATCCCAAACAGCCTTTTACGTCTTGTAAATTGAAAATAACTGAAGCTCGGTACATTATTATTTAATAACCTATTTTCAGCACGTTCAACTTAATCATACTGAATCAATATACTGAAAGTTTTTCATTGACCTGACGTTTTTTAAACATACATACATATTATTATATTATTTACTGTCTTAAATCATTGAAAAACTCATCTATTGTGTAAAAACATTTAAAAACTAAATTGTATCGTTGGAACTTATTTTTGTCGATACAATATTATTATTGATTTGTACAGACATAATGTAGGGATCGGAGGGTAGTATTGGTATATTTTTGAATCTCGAATGCTCTGAAAACAAATGAAAGTGTATGTTAGTATTCAAAATGTATATATTTAGATAATTAATGAAGTCTCTTGGATCGATGTTTGCTGATATCCTGGTATATTTTTTCCTGAATATAGCAGCCTTAGTGTGAAAACCGAGTTATGACGATAGTTTTGATTTTTATATGTTATTGTTTTAAATTCATAGTTAACCAAAATGATTATTAATTATTGTTTAATTTAATATATAATATATATTGTATAGTTATTTGTAGGTTGTACGACAAAACCTTCATTAATTTGATTAACGACGTAAACTAATAGATATATATATTAAATGATTTATTTGTAAGCTAATGGATTACGTTAATATATTGTTAATGTAATGACATATAAGTATACAATATATATGTTCCTTTAGTAGATGGAAACCGCTGAACTATTTCAGTGAATTATAAGTGATTTTGAAACTATAATACGTAACTATGTATCGAAACAATATAATAAAAGCCCACTTACAAAATAATACTATGTAATAGATTGATAGTTATAATTACGTCTACTTGAACTTTAGTACTGGTACAAAAGTACATTTTATTTTTAAGTTTATTATTACACTAGCTTTTATAAATATCAGTAAGATCTAAAATAATAAAGTGGCATCTAACCACAAAAATGACACCTAACCTCAAAAATTCAGATAGTTTTATACTGTACTAGCTTTTGCCAGCGGCTTCGCTCGCGTTAAGAAGTATTATTATTAATTAGGTTTAGTTTGTGTGGCTTTACTTTTGTTTAACGTGTGTTGAGTAGTTATCACCATTCCTGTCGTGGGTCATAATTGAAAACTTGCTCCAGTTATTAACCACATATCTGTCAATTTTTAATTTCAGTTCAATTAGTCGAAAATCTAATAAGATTTATACAAACTTTCATCACCTATTTTATCCCCTTGGGGGTGGAATTGATCAAAATCCTGTCTTAGCGGATACCTACGTCATAACATCTACCTGCATGCCAAATTTCAGCCCGATCCGTCCAGTGGTTTGGGCTGTGCGTTGATAGATCACTAAGTCAGTCACCTTTGAGTTTTATATATATAGATATATAAAAATAAAATAAATATAGAAAAATTCTAAACAGCTGAAACTATAGTCAATTGAAAACTATAGTAAAAAATAATATATTTTTTTAAATAAAAAGTATCCTATGTTACTTCTAGAACCTCCAAATCTATGTGTACAAAAGTTTCATGATGATCGGTTAAGTAGTTATTGCGTGAAAAGGTAACAAACAAACGCACTTTCACATTTATATTAGTAAAGGGATATAACACATATATTTTTTTAATTTATAAAAAATCATTTTTAATAGAATTATTATAAAACCGAAACTCCAAATTTGTAGAGCGAGATAGCGATATAGTTGACAAAATCAGAAAGCAGAGAGGGATGCGTCCGTGACGTCACGGGTTACGTTCCGAAACTACTCATCATATGATATATTTTTTATTATTTATTAGAATTAATATATCAATGTAGTTAACCTGTGCGATATATACTTGCTAAGCCGGCATAGTGGATTTCTCTGTAAACTAGCTTGACGCCTTTTCAAGTGAGGTCACGTGAAGGAGGTACCTACTAAAAAAAATTTAAAACAATATAATTAACCTACAAGTTTTTAATACCACCAATAAACCAGTTTTAGTGTGTGTGTGTTTTGTTTCTTATGAAATGGTTTATTCTCTAACTATGACACAACATGGTTTTCCCCTCTACAAGTTGTTGTGCAACTTTAGTTTTAATTTTAAAATTCTTTTAGAGTAATTTTTTATGACATTTGTAGATACTCTCATAAAAATCAATATAAAAAATAATATTATGTATATATGGTATATATTTTCTTTATACAGTATTATGGAATAGGATACAAAAAAAATACGAGATAAAAATTTTCTAAAATTGAAAAAAATAAAAATAAGTAAAACTTGGGGTTGGTTTTCTGAACGTGTATTGGTCCGTACGGGCGATGCCACGTGCCCTCAATGCTAGAGAGTATTTTGACGGCGACCCGCGCGCCACGTCGAGCGTAACCGACGGCGGGCGGGAAAATTCGCGCGCGAAATAGACATTCGAATTTTGAAAAACATGTGTTCATGTTAGTTTTTAAACTGGTTTATTCAATTATCGCACTAGTGTTGTGAGTTGTTTATGGTTAGTGAGGTGATGATACTGAATTTTGTTAAGTGTTATTCCGTTATAAAACGCAATAAATAATAGTCACACGCGAATTGATCCGACGTCTAAGATAACAAGAAACCCGATCACTTAGTCACAACCCATCGGGTCTCATGTACCCAACCGTAAAAATATACACCTCAAAACCTAAACCTGTACCAATCGGTCCATGAACCGATGAAGACGTATTTTCTCAAATCAATCGCGAAACGTCTCTTAAAAAAATAACAATTATTAAATAGTGCTGTGCAGTGCCTAAAAATTGTTGATATCGATTAAATAAACTATTTTTAGTGATGTGTGTTTAAGTGATGAATTGTGTGTACATTAGTGTTGTTCCTTAGTAAAATAATATCGTTAGTTAACTTAAAATTACTCACAAATATTTGTTATAAGTTTACAATAACAAATACACATTCATACAATGCCCTGACCCCCAAATTAGGATATCTTATATATGCCTATGCATATCATATATGCATTACAACATGCATTATAAAAACATGTATCATCATCTTATTAAAATTTATAAAATGTTCTAATCACTTCATTTATATGTTATGAGTTAATATATAATAGAAAGTAATTTTCCTTTTGTACAATAAGTCTGCCATGAAAATATATTAATGATTTCTTTCAAAAATTATCAGTAACATACAGTGGTGTAGTAAAGCCTAATTCGTGTCCGGGGCGCAATACCTTTTAGCCCCCCCCCGAATTCGAAATTCGAAAATCATATAAAATATACTCGCAAATTAATAATCCCCCCCCCCCCCGCGCTATGCCACTGGTAAAATAAATACCAACTTCCTTTCTTCGTTAAAAACAAAAACAATATTTAATCGATTCTCGTGAGAAATAATAGGAATATTGGTCCCCGAGCAGCACCTGCTGCCGTCGGACCGGAAAACCGGTGACCAAACAGCGGAAAATCAGTCGAAAACCGGCAAAATTACTTCGACGACTACCTTTTTAAAATGACCAATTTGTACTGTATCCACTCAATGGTACTTTCACGGTGTTTTTTTGGACGACAATCATTAGTGCATTAAAATTAACTGTCAAGTGCTTTTATCTATGAAGCTGTCAGAAATTAAACTGAGATTGTTTTTTTTTTTACTATTGATTGATTCTGTAAAATCTTTACTAAGTTATTTTCTTATTTTCACTACTGACCTCTGTAGGCTTGTAAACAACAGTTACTATTGTCAATGAATTAGAAAAACTTAGACATCTATACTTTTCCAGATAACTTTAATTTCGATATAAAATGTGATCTTTAATAAATTACTTTAAATAATAAACAAATAGTGAATTAAAAAGTGAAGTGAATAAAAAAATGCATATCGATACTCGTAATAACCGATGACGTACGTCACTAGAGAAAATTTTAAAATTCGAACTTTAAAAATGCTAATTTAGTGCGCAAAACTTGAAGGAAGCGGAAATTGTGATTTTGGTGAAATAATTTCTTTCCAAACTGGAGGGCCAAAGCAAAGCTACTTTTGCGGCCCTCTTCGGGCTGCGGGCCGGCGGCGGCGTGGATTTGAGTGCCGCTTACAGGTATAACCAGAATATGATGGAATATTACACATGTAAGTTTTATATTTTTTTTATAATTACCCGGCTTTTAGGGAATTTTAGACGTCTAAGGATATTTTAGGGTATGATTTAGTTAGCTTAAAATACTAGTTCTGTACATGCAATTTTGTTTTTCATTTAAAACGCTGTGGTACCTTAAAACGATGACGAAACACATTTTCGTTCTTGTTCCTCAAAATTTCATATATAGAATTTAATAACTATAAATTGTCTATAGAAAAATTGATAAAATAAAACGCCTAATTTAAACGAATACACGAAAAAAATTCTAAATAATAAAACTAAAAATACGCTGAAAGTAATTGCTGATGAACAAACCAAAAATCATAATGCACTGAAAAGCTCGTTCGAAATTCAAGAGCCTAAATTTTCCACGTCGCGGGCGCGTGCACCAATGGCATCGGCTTGGGGCGAACGTTGCGCTCTGATTCGTCGGCTCGAGTCAAAGGCGGCGCCTTTGTGCTGCTACAAATTTAGTCACAAATTTTCCTTGTTAGTGTATCGTCGTATCCTATGTCACATGTAACGCTACTGAAATCATACTTTCATGCTCTGAAAATAATATTTAATAAGATTCGATATTCATAGTAAAATTTGAATTCAATACAATATATTAAAGGTATCACTGATAACAAAATATCCTAAATTCAAATGTCTTTATTGCATGTCACAATTATTTCAGATGTCATATATTATTCAGTGTCAAATGTGACACCCAGTCAGGGCACAGCAATATAAATAATAATAATAATAATAATAACAATAATAATAATAATAAACAATTTAAATTAATAAACTATATTTCATTTACTGTTTCGAATCATTGAGATATTCGTCAATAGAATAAAAGCATTTTAAAAGGGGGTAAATATAAATATCTTTTATTTTATTTATATAAAGTGGCGTCTTTTGATGATTATTTCTTCAGGTCTTATTAAGCCTCCATATCGAAGTTATCTTTACGCTCGCAACTAACATATAATTATTTATATATTTAAACACACACAACAAACAGTTAACAAGCCCACACATGAAAGTAACATTTATATTGAAGAGAAATTAATCTAAGTTTGATAACCTAACACAGCGGTTCTCAAACTGTTTTGGCGGAAGAAAAAGCCTTAATATAATTATAAAAAACTGATTTATATGTATTTATGAATAATCATATTGCAATGTAATATTTAGTTGGAATATTTAGATGTAACCTTATAATCTCCCTTTGGTAGGCATTTTTTCCAGTATTTTAGCCCTAGGATTCCGCAGAACACCACTTTGAGAATGGTTGACCTAACAGTCGTGTTCAACATATATAGAAAACTTATACATAATAGCTTCAAAATATAGTTAACAGTACTTCAATGGTTTCTGATATACTCAATACAACAACGAAGAATCTACACAAACAAACTATGCACAATGACATCTTTAAATCGCTCTCCTATACTGCGATTTTGTAGAACCTACCTACACATATATATATATACCTACAGATATACAAAGAAACCTCACCTACTAATGACATCAATCTCGCACACAAACAAACATAATCACAGTAATATCATATGTCACAATTGCACGCACACATCGACAACGGCTGCGCAATGGCAAAATGGTTTAGTGAACATTGTTTTTGAAATACGTTTTCAAGGGGGCTACTCAGGCGCACGAAAATACGGACATTTCTTACTCAGGAACACACGAACCCGTAATGATTCATGAAATTACAGATTTGACAGTGACGTTACAACGAATAGGCCGCTCAATGCTTATTTTACTGACATTTGACAGGACTTTTTACAGGCTTATATGTCAAAATTCACGTAAGCTACAGAGGTAACGCCGTATCACGAAACTTCGAATATGCCTGAGTAGCCCCCCAGAAACAATGAAATGAAAATCGTTTACTAGCATGCAAATTGTAAAGGCGTGCACTTGCTCATCGTTAGACTCTATAATGGCTCCGGAAAGGCATATGACGAGAAGACCACAAGAAACTCGTCAATCATAGCCTGTACATAAAATAATTTTAAAAAAAAAACTGAATTTTAATTCAGAAAAACGAGTAAAGGTTAAAGATATTTATTAACTCAAAAAATTCACTTAATTATCATTAAGTATCACTATATCGTATTATACTAGAATATTGACAACTTCTCAGCACTGAAAGCACTCAGACCCATTATATGTTTCTTCAATTCATATTTAAATTTGATAATATTTTTATTGTTAGTTCTAATAATCGACAATTCATTATAGATCTGCGCTCCTTCCACCATAACACTTCTTTTTCCATAGCTAGTTCTAGCTTCCAGGATTTTTATCTGATCTTTATTTCGTGTGTTTTTTGTCAAATTTAATTTTTGTATTGTGTATGATTTTTCTAATAAGAATACATGTGTTTTATTTATATAATTATTTAAAACGACAATTTAGTGAAGCGTTTATTCCAGAATCGCGCTTGAGCATAGATTTACTTTTCTTTTGGTATAAGCGACGTACTCAAGCACAGATTATTCGCTCAAGTAATGATCAGGTGACTGCAGCTCAAACTTTTTGATTAGCATTTTAATCGTTGTATTTAAGTTCCATACTTAAAAATAACATAATTATAACTTTTATTAAATTATTCATAAAAAACCGCACTTTTATTACGATATCGCATTTTGCCATAACAGTCCCTTACATACGATACGTGTATCATATATCACGCACGCACACATACGTCAGGACGGCTCTGATTGGTAGGCGAGGTCTGCGCGGGCGCATATCGTCGGATCAGTTTTGAAACTAGTTTCAAAGTAATTGTCGAGTTTTTAGAAAGTAGTTTGGTCTGATTTATTGTATGTTCGTATTTTTTATGTAATGTTATAAATATTACATACTATATGGATGAATATACCTACATATAAAACATCACGTGATAAAAAAAATTTAATACAAAATTCTTCCTTAAGTAATATGCGATATTTTTTAATTAAAAAATTATATATGCAACTTACTAGAACTTATTTTAAACTCACATTGGCTGCAAAACTTTCGAAAATAAAAACTAAAATTAGTAAGTAAAAAAAAATTTAAACACTGAAACAACTGCAATCAAATTAAAACAATGATAAATAGAAAACAAAAAGGTTTCTTTTTGAAAAATGCAAATTAAGATGGAATCACAATAGCGTCGGCCACATTTCCGGTCACTATGGTAATATCATTTCCTCTGTCTTTGACCTCAGCGCGGGAAATTATGTTTATTTTAATATTTTGTTTGCTTTAACGTATTTTTTCCTGTTTGTACGTTTTTAAATAAATTAACATGCTGTTAGGTGTAAAATTACTGCTGTAAAATAAATTACTAGCAACCCGTAGCATTTCGGAACTGGCCGGCATAGCGGTGTGGACGTTTGTGGTATTACTAGAAAGACAGAGAGTGTTTCAAACCAGATTATTGTATACTTCTGTGACGTCACAGCTCGGTATATTCACATTGTCTAGTCCTGGTTCACTGAGCGGGATCGAAGTTATGCCCCTCAGACGTGCTTACATAATAAACAATCGGACACTCATGTCAGCCCTGCAGGAATACCTCCACTCTCATATTATCATTACGGCGCGTCCTGTGGGTGTGCGCTGGCGCATGAAGTAGGGGGCCGACTGATGGAATTTGTCCTTGACTGTACCTACGTGTTTGCCCTTTACCGGTGTACACTCGCAACGTATTTTTTAAAAAACTTATAAACACTGATATATTTTTAATCGCGCTTGAGAATAAGCTAAATACTTAAGCATAGAATCTATACTCAAGTCATGTTTAGGTGATTACAAATCAAACTGCGCTCGAGTGTGAACTTTTACACTGAAAGACAGGTTTAAAACCAAGTTCAAGAACCATACTCCTACATTCTAATCTGTGGGCTTATCACGAATTTTAGTCTGGCTTTCGAACCGAGTTCGCTTCAAGCGATTTGTATAGAAATTTGAGCAGTGCCATCGCGTGCGGATTTGGAACTACAATATTTTAGATACTTTTTGTTAATTTTCGAACGTCTCGATCTTTCGTTCATTTGATAGATTGCTGGTGCTCGTTAGTCGTTAGTAAAAATTCATGATCCCGATTGCTAACGGATCCGTTTTACTTGTGACCGATTTGAAAGCTAGACTAAATTCGTGATGAACCCACTAAAAACTGTTTTCCTGTTGTTCCATATGAAACCTCAATCATATTCCATGGTGTTAAAACCTAATAGCAGGTGAAAGTGGGTTAATTAGTGGAAAAACACTTGTTTTAATGCCAGCTTATTACAACTGACAGTGCGAGGTTTTAGGGGGTGCGCTCGCGCATGTCGGTAAACTTTCAACGTTTTAATCGTAACAAAACTACAGTATTGTTATTATAGCTCAGGTTAAGGGTTAATCATTTATTACCTTTAACATAATTTGAGCATTTTTAGTTTACTATGTTTCAATTGTTTATTTGGCTTATAATTGCTTTTAAAATTTCAAATAAATAATTAGAGTAAGCCATATTAAAACTTTTTATTTAGTTAGACACAATTTAAATACTGACATTTAATAGTGTAACAAAACATTTGAGATTGAATATAAATCAAATCATTTAGGTAAAAGCATAGAAGAAACAGATACAGCATTAATAGGTATTGTTTTTTTTTTTTTTGAAATAGCCTCAAATAATTCACCCCTCCATGAAAACAAAATCTTTCCACAATGGTTTCTGAGATACAAACATACAACGAAGAATATATACAAACAAACTATACACAATAACAACTGTATAAGTTCTCCAGTCTAGCTTTGTTGAAAATAACAACACCATTTACTTGAAATAACTTGCACTTTATTTGTTTACTATTGTTTACAATCATATGAATACAAAACGAAATTAATTCTAAAACAAAAGCACTGCCATCGATCTGCATTAGCACAAGCACGTTTTTGTAACTGTCAAAAAATACACCTATATTGCCTCACTAGTGGCGCCATCTATTGATAAATGTGAGCGTTAACAATATAATAGATTATTATCTCAAACAACAACTTTAAATTGCTCTTATATAAAATTGCGATTTTGTAGATAACCATGGTAGGTTAATAGTATAGCTATCGTCTACGAAGGGCTTAATAGCTGCAACTAAATCCACACACGACAGTAGGTATCTAGCGAACGGGCCGCAATCAAATCAAGCATTCCAATTTTGAATTCCCTCACAGCATTCCATTTTCAAATTCCCTCAGTGAGTGAACACCGGAAATGGTCGAGCGGAAGTCGCCTCCCCTCAGCTTTATTCTAATTGGATATCCCACCGTAGCTTTTTTTTAAATTTTTGATTTGATTTTTTACTATTACTATCACCAACTCAATTCAGGCTTAAGGAGTTGATGGGTTTATCTATACTAATATAATAAAGAGAAAACATTTGAATGTTTGTTTGTATTGAATAGGCTCCAAAACTGGACTGATTTGAAAAATTCTTTTACCATTAGAATCCTGCATTATCCCTGATGAACATAGGCTGTAGAATATTTTCAAAAACGTTAGGGATCCATATGAAAACTTCAATAATGTAACCCAAAGTGTGAAAAAAGTCATTATATTGCGTACGCGTACGAAATTATTGACAATAGAGCAAAGTGATGTACTACAGTGTTATAGGGGACTTCATTATCTACAAAAAAAGTCAACAATACCATATGTCTAATCACAATAACTGCTTTTTCATCTTAAAATATGCAATAGTATATTTATACTATAAAAATCTCGAAAACAGCTTGACGTACAAAGATGAAATTTGGCAGGGATGTAGTTTTATAGTTAGTAGATAGCTAAGAACGGATTTTGCGACAGATGTGTGATAGGCATTGTCTGTTGACTGAAATATGAAACATCATTAAACTTCATAGTTCTTTATATCTTCATTATTACGCAGACGTAGTCGCGGGCAACTGCTAGTATACTATAAAACATATCCTGAATTATAATTTAGTATTTACTTTGATCAAGAATGGAATCCAGCACTTGGAATGCCGACCAGTGCACTACACAGGCTACTAGCCAAAACCAATTTGCAGGAAAGCCCTATAAAGCCTAAAAGGTCGTTAACTTGTTATCCCCAGGTAATTAACTTAAATGAACGGATGCAAGATTAAAGAAGGGCCGATATGAAGGGAAGGGTCCAGGTGTTTGAGTCCGGGAACTTCCGAGAGTTACACATTTTTCTTAGAGCACCTTTTTCCTTTGTTTGAAAACATCTTTTTTTATTCATTTATAGGAGATTAATGTATAGTATAACTTGTTGGTGTTGCGATTTTCTTATATTAGCCATATCAATTTATTTTTTAAGCCTACCCACACTATCATACAAATGATCGCTATTATTAAAAACTAAATGAAATTTCAACCATAGAAGATAGGACGACATCATACGACTCGAGTTAGTGAAGACAATGATAAGTTTTAAGAATCAATGTAAATAATTATTATTAAACGTCAAATATTACTAATAAATACACGATTAAGATATACACGAAAATTATCACAAAATATAAAAAACAAGTAATATTATATATATATATATATATATATATATAATATATATATATATATACATATATATCTATCAATATACTGGATGATTCAGCCAACATATATCTGCAAGTATCACTTACCTCGGCTATGGTTAAAAGAGAATAGTTTTTTTAAAAGTAACTGTTGGTGTTTTCCTAATGATTATCTTAGCTCATGAAAAGTTTTAGTACATCTAAACCAGCGGTTCTCAAACTTTTTTGGCGAAGGAAAAAGCCTTAATATAGTTATAAAAAACTGATTTATATGTATTTATGAATAAATCATGTTGCAATGTAATATTACGTAATATTTAGTTGGAATATTTAGATGTAACCTTATAATCTCCCTTTGGTAGGTATTTTTTGCAGTATTTTAGCCTTAGGGTTCCGCGGAACACACTTTGAGAATGACTGATCTAGACCTTAATAATTATAGTACAAAAATAAATTTATTATAAAAATAAATATTAAGTATTTCGCGAAAACCAAAATCGCTTCCTTGTGATGTCTTCGGGGGTGCTTTCGGGTGAAGAGGGGTCGTGGTCATCAGGCGTGACGCTCACCATCGATCGGTTCCGCCCCAATCCGCCCCGGTTCACCCGGATAAGCGCGGATAGACCGGCTAAAATCGAATGTCTGAATATCGATTCTTTGATAAGCGTTTGTTTATTTTGATTCGGTTGATAATTTTCACATTATTTTTGCTGAAACAATTCCTTTTTTAACGTATAACCTTTTAATAATAATAATAAATTTCTCAATGGTTTTGAGATACTCAATACAACAACGAAGAATCTACACAAACAAACTATGCACAATAACAAGTAGTTTTTGAGCCAATTCGTTACAAACATACAAATTTTTCCTCTTTATAATATTAGTATAGATAATGACGTATGAAATTGTTATTATTTATCAAATATTTGAATTTAGAATACGAAGCTTTGTAATGTGTCTTGGTAACATAATATTGTTCTGCGATTACTACATAATTGATTTTGTTGTCTTCCACAGGTCACGGAGGTGTGAATCAATTAGGCGGCGTGTTTGTTAATGGAAGACCGTTACCTGATGTGGTACGACAAAGGATAGTTGAATTGGCCCATAGCGGGGTACGACCCTGCGACATAAGCCGGCAACTTCGAGTATCACATGGTTGCGTCTCCAAAATACTGTCTAGGTAAGTGACATTACTTTTTATAATTCACTTAGTGATTATTACATTCAACTATATTGCCATTTGTGTTAGTCGTGTCAAAAACGTATATTTTTTTTCAGTAGTTAATATTATTATATCTACCTGTTGAAGTGAACAAACGGCTATTACAGTTGCTGCATATCGTATTATTAGGTATAATTGCATTTTGACAAGTCCAAGCATTCCAATTGGAATAAATAAGAGTAGATACCTTTCGTGCTCTAAGCCCGACCTTTAGATGCTCATTATATAAAAAAAAAAGTTAATAACAATATAACAATAAAAAACAATGCCAAAATCATTGTCATCTTCACGTTTTAATGTTGCAACTAAAAATATAATTTGGAGGTTTTTAGACGAAGAAAACAAAACACAATCTCATATAGTACCCGACCGTGACTCATTATAATTATGAAGTTCATATATTTACATGCCTATATATAGGTATAATATAATGTACGTAGAATATATTTATATATATATATATACATATACACAATTACGTAGCACGACCTTAATTGCTTTAAGATAACGTTCATAAACAACGAATAGCGATTAGCGTTTAACTGGGGAGCTCATTTTGGACCTATACCATGGATTTTGAACTAATTTTAACTAATATTAGAAATATTAGTAAATTTAAATATGAATTAAAAAAAACATGGGTTTGAGTGCCTTGTGATGGTGTTGTCAATATTCTACGTACGTTATGTTTATTTATAGTTATTATTATTATTTTTATTTATTTAATTCTTTTTGAGTAAATAAATGTTTTAAACCTTATTATTTTATAATTACATTACATTATATAATTAATTTTATACTTTATAATTTCGTATATGAAGGAATAAAAATCGTTTATTAGCATAATTATAGCTCATCGTTAGACTCTACAATGGCTCCGAAAAGGCGTATGACGAGAATAATACCACAAGAAACTCGTCAATCATGGTCTGTACATAAAATAATAATAAAAAATAATAATATACAAATTTATAAATACAAAATAATATGCATATAAATTCGCGAACTTACTGCACCTAATTTAAAAGACCTTCAAAGCTTGATTGCAGACTTTTCGAAACGTCAAATTAAAACTTAATATTAACGAGATTGTATCCCGAGAAATGGAAATCCCGGGAAATTTAAATTAGATAAAAACATATGTATATCAATTCCAATTCATTCGAACGCTAACACACAAAACACGCTATAAGAACCGCTACTCTTTGCTAATGAAACCACGACATGTTGCGCGTGCGCATCACACACACACATACACAAAGCGGGACATTACCGGTTTTGTATGTTATGTACTTTTGTAAGTAGCGCAATTTGACTCCGCCCATTGCTGTCGTTGTGTGCGTGAGCGTGTGTGAGTAATTGTCGTACGTAATTTATCTACGTGTCTGTTCCTTTCAATCAGAAGCATATCGAGAAGAACGTGCACAAGCCGGCATAGTGAAGCCGACTGTAGCACGCTGACATCTATATATGGTGACAGCTGTTTTATGTTTTTCATTTTCATGTTTAATTTTTACTTTACATAGAGTTTTTTTATTGGAGAGCTGCTGTTTTTTATTTTCTTGGAGTTGGCAACACTGGTGAGCGGAAACAACTGCCCCCCACTATGCCGGCCTGAAGAGACGATAGATAAAGCACACTCATCTCGTTACACCCGACTAAGTCACTTCACAGGTGTAACTTGAAAGTGGTGGTAACTGGGTTAAAAACCATCACCAGTCTTCCTACCACTTTATATTTTTGTTACGTGTACTTGTATGTCTTCTATGCTTGTCATTTCGCGTTATAAATGTACAGTGTGTGTCAGTCACGGACTGGTGAGTAAAAACGGCGCGTGCGTCTCTCATTGTAATAAACAGTTATCTGCCTACCCACTTTAGATTAATAGACGGTCGTAAAGATAAATAAATCAACTATAATTAAATATAATTATATGAGTTATTTTCTTTCTTTTTTTAAATTTTATTTTATTACGCCAGGGTGGGGCATGGGAACCTCCCACATTTCAAAATCATATAAGATTTTAAAAACAAAAAAAATCAGAAAGGTTTAGTGTAGATCCTGTTGCCTAAAATTTGCACAATTAAAACAAAATTGTTTTCCAATCGGAAATACTAGCAGAAGACGACAAAGCGATTTATTTAAATATGGAAGACTCCTTAACATTAGAAAGACTGAACTTTAGTATATATGTACCTATATCTAGGTATAACACATATGTATATACCAAAAATAAAGGAGGGGGAGGTAACTACTATTATCAATAACCGCATTTACATGTCGTACAAAAAGTCACAAAATTCTGTCATTATATACATAGTTGTCTTTCTAATTGAAATCAAAAAGCAAGCAGTCAAAAGACTTCTTCGGGCAATCTAGTGTTAACAGCTAAAAGCTACAAAAATACAAGTATGGTAAATTTATCTATATATATATATATATATATATATCTATATATATAAAACTCAAAGGTGACTGACTGACATAGTGATCTATCAACGCACAGTCCAAACCACTGGATGGATCGGGCTGAAATTTGGCATGCAGGTAGATGTTATGACGTAGGCATCCGCTAAGAAAGGATTTTGATCAATTCTACCCCCAAGGGGATAAAATAGGGGATGAAAGTTTGTATAAATCTTATTAGATTTTCGACTGATTGAACTGAAATTGAAGATTGGAGCTACTATGATGAAGACGTCCGCTTAAATAGGACATCTTCATTATTACGCAGCCGTAGTTGCGGGCAACAGCTAGTATTATATAAAATGCACTCCCAGAAGCATAATTAAAATGCAGGAATACAATTAAATGAACATTAATAATGTTTAAAAACAGATCGACCAGTGACTCTTTCATTTCCAATGATGCAAACAAAGTCTGAATGTACAGGGGTTGTCCAGTTTGACACAATACTCTATTGTTTGTTTGAAATTGAAAACTGACCTTTATAGTGTTGTCCGGCGGACTATCGATGTTTTATTTTAATCTACTATGTTGATAATAAAAACAAATTACTTTAGAAGCTATCAATCAAAAAATAATAATAACGATTATGTTATCTTCCTCTTATTATCTAAATGAAATTAAATGGAAATAGTTTATTAGCATAGACACTAAAGGCGTGCGCTTGCTCATTGTTAGACTGTAGCATGTATTCGGAAAGGCGTATGACGAGAAGAAGACCACAAGAAACTCGCCACATAAAGAATCAACAACCTTCATAAATTCAAAAAAAGTAATAAAATTATACTTTTTGATATTTTTAATGTTAAAAAAAAGATCACAGGGATGGACTCTACTAATGATACCTAATACCCCATCTTCGGCTCCAAGCTGGCTACTCTAAGGCTCTGTAAGCGAGAATATTTACAATAATATTTCAATGAAAATCTCAAAACTCACAAGTCGACTTAAGCGCATTGTTCCTCGACCTTTATTAACCTTTATCTGAGAGTGACTACTCCCAAACCTTCGTAAATGAGAAACTTGGCGAATTCTCGCTTATCCAGGTACGAAAGTAATTACAAAAAAATCCTATTGGAATTAAATGAAATTTTATCGACTCGATATAAAACATCGATAACTTTAAGGGAACATGCCTAAAGTCCCGCGGGAGAAACGGACGTGCTTTCTATCAGAGCACCAGATATAAACAAATGCGCCCTCCTATTGTTGACACATTGTTTGTTTGAAAACTTTGCTCTCATATTGTATTTATCACTGCTTACCCTAATTTTATAACTGTACGTAACTTTACTGAGTGTATGATATCTAAAAATATTCATTGATAGTTAGTTAAAGAAGTTAATTGACAAGTATACGAAGGAATATACTGTTTTTCTTCTTTTATCACGTTTTTATTAGCTTGGGTTGTATGTATGTATGTATGTATGTAACGGAATCTTTGAGCATAATTTTCACCAATTTCCAGAAGTCTGATTAATTTGAATCTTTGCATACGTATTAAAGATCGATGACAATGCAATGATTTAATAACAGTTTCCCATTATCCTTATTAGGACCGCCAGGATTTATAAATTCTTTTATAGATCCTGTGTAGTGGAGTAAAAGAGATAAAGCTAGCGCGCGTGTTTTTTTAGTTTTTTAAACTATTTAATTATTATTATTAATGGTCTCAGTGGCAGAGGCGGCTCGTCCTAAAGAGCGCTGGTGCAGTGCACTCCCACGAAAATTACAGAAGTAATCTATATTTCTTCATAATACATACTATCCTTACATTACATTCATTCTATTCTACTATGCCTATACAATAGTATATTATATTACCTATATCTACGCCGCTGTAATATAAGTTCTGTAATTTTCGTGGGAGTGCACTGCACCAGCGCTCTTTAGGACGAGCCGCCTCTGGTCACAATTTTCTCTCAAAATCGAATATTATAAAGCTTACATACAGAATTACATTATGACTATCCTCCTAATATTATAAATGTGAATGTGAGTTTGTTTGTTTCGTTTTCACACAACAGCCGATCATCATGAAACTTTGTACACATATCTTTGGAGGTACTAGAAGTAACATAGGATACTATTTATTTAAAAATAAATAGTTTCCAATTGACTATAGTTTCAGCAGTTTGAAATCATATTGATTCATTTCATGAA
Source organism: Tineola bisselliella (assembly GCA_028551675.1). Taxonomy (NCBI): domain Eukaryota; kingdom Metazoa; phylum Arthropoda; class Insecta; order Lepidoptera; family Tineidae; genus Tineola; species Tineola bisselliella. Next base: position 26,300 of record JAPWLS010000916.1, read on the forward strand.
AGTTAATTTAAAATCATGGTATATGGAAAAGTGGTAAAAATGAAAACATTAACATAAACAAAATAAATCAATTTGAAATGAAATGAAATGAAATGAATGAAATGAAAATGAAATGATTTATTATTATTATTATTATTACAAATTTGTTTATTTATTTATATAAATAAGGAAATTCTTTACTTCGAACACAAGCTGAAATCCTGAAACTAAAATATTCGCTTACTAGATTTTGTTTGATTTTCACTATTCGTATAGTACATGATATTTGACGTATGTTTAAGTTAAGCGTACATCCGCGTTTTTAATTAAATTTGATATAGTTTTTTTATTTCTCGCTCGGTGTATGTGTACAGGGGCCGTGCGCAGAAAGCGTGGCGATGACGCTTCCGACCAACAGCTAACTGGAACCGCGATTAAATTTATTATTTCTATAATTATCTTTTGTATTAAAAATAAAAAAACAGTGGCTGCAAAACTGAAGCTTTTTAGGTCCTTGTCTTCATCCCCTAACACAGAGTTTTACCCTGGTTTATACATTTATTATAATTCATCATTAGTTAAATGCATATTATTCCAATAATATCTGTACTTATATATTATTCAGTTTAAACATTAATCGCGATATATTGAGTCTTTCTGTTAATGATCTTATAAATCTTTGAACAGAACGTAATGACAGCTTGGTTCAGGGTTAACAGTTGCAATGGATTATTATCAATGGTCAAAAATCACGTCAACAATGTTTGCGTGTGATTGGTCTATTTTTTTTGTTTCAACGTATGATATTAGAAGTTTTAATCTCTTTGTTAGAGAATCTATGTCATATTGATTAATAAGTAACTTGTAAAGTCCATATTTAACTTGATATGCATAACGTCGTCTTATATATTAAGATGAAGGGAGGAAGCAACAATGGGGGTACATGTATATTATTAAAGTATTATTATCTACAGTGGGCTTATCACGAATTTTAGTCTGGTTTTCGAACCGAGTCCGCTTCAAGCGATTTGTATGGAAATTTGAACAGCGCTACCGCGTGTGGATTTGGAACTACAATATTTTAGATACTTTTTGTTAATTTTCGA
>JAPWLS010001646.1:0-56882 GCA_028551675.1 Tineola bisselliella
TCAGTAATAATGTAGCATTCAAATGGTGAAAGAATTTTTGAAATCGGTTCAGTAGTTTTTGAGTCAATTCGTTTCAAACATACATACATAATCTTTCCTCTTTATAATATGAGTAATGAGTATACATAAAAAACCTTTTTTTTTTAAATATTCTTCAGTAATATTTTGTTGGGTGCTATAAAATTATTATTGTCTTTGATTTTTAAAACTAATACTATCTTCAATTATCTTAAGCATGCTGTCCTATCTCATAATTAAAATTTCATTCAATTTGTAATAGTAGAGGTTCTTTTTATAATATACTAGCTTTTTACCCGCGGCTTCGCTCGCATTTAAGTCATTAAATAAGTAACAGAGATCATTTCAATAGAAATAAATAAATATGATTTCATACAGCTGAAAACTTGCTGGAAACTATAATATAGTAAAAAATTAATTATTCTTTTACTATAAAAAATATCCTATGTTTCTTTTAGTACATCCAAAAATATGTGTACTTACAAAGTTTCATGATGACCGGTTAAGTAGTTGTTGCGTGAAAACGTAACAAACAAACTCACATTCACATTTATAATATTAGTAGGGATTGAATTAATGGTATTTTGTAGGTTGTTTGAATAAATAAATAATCCTATATGAAGGACTTGGTTTAATTTCAAATGCTGACAGGGAGAAACACTAATGTTAAGTTTTAGAAGTAATCGTAGACCCATGGTGCTTGTGGCTCTATTTCAGTCGTAAAGCTCCAATTGAACAAGTCCCAATGACGAAGCAATTGTTATCAAGAAGAAATGTATACAGCAATTTTATACATATACTGGGTGATTCAGTTGAACGTTTGGAAATATTTTTTTGTTGTCCATTTCAGAACAATTGATATTTTATTCTAAAAGTTCACCTTACATTTACGCCTCCAAACGTTCGATCGGATCACCCGGTCTGTGTATTGTAATAAGGAATTATTAATAGTTAGTTAGGTAAATATGAACAGTGCCCTAAATTGCACTATTTCGTAAATATTAAAAGTTTTTTTCGTATAGAGCAGCGGTTCTCAAAAGCCCTAAAATAATATTTAAAAAAACTGATTTAAAATATGTATTTATTAATAATCATATTTCAATGTAATATTTATGCATATAATTATTGTTTTTAATTTTGTATTGTTTTGCAGTATTTTCGCCCAAGTCTCCGCGAAGCACGCTTTGAGAATGGTTGGTATAGAGCGAATCAATGCGAACCTATCGGTGAGAAGCAGAACAAAAACACCTCATACAAAAAATACTGTCGACATTTATCCTTCGTTCTAATGTTTTTGATAGAGAAAGTGTTATATTTACGAATTTATATCAGATTTCTGCCATGATTGTTTTAATAGCAAGTGCGAGTACAAGTTTTGGTTCATGAATATTTACATTGTAACGTTCCGCTGTTGAGTTCTAACATTTCGAAAGTCCTATACAAACAAGCACTGACGGGATTGTTCACATAACATTTTAAACTTAACCACTATAATGATCTATATGTTTGTTCATTCATTTTTATGTATCATAATCCCATTTTGCATTACTTGCTACTGCTTCTTCTATGGCCAGATGACTAAGTTCGTATTTTGTGTGCGTTAAATTGTTCATCAATGTCTTAAAGATTGTTAATTTTAAGCTTAACAAGAGTTGTATCTACTAATATTATATATTTACTAGCTGTTGCCCGCGGCTTCGCTCCCGTTAAGAAGTATTATTATTAATTAGGTATAGTTTTTGCGGCTCTATTTTTGTTTAGCGTGTGTTAAAACGTCTTCATCATAGTAGCTCTCATCTTTAATTTCAGTTCAATCAGTCGAAAATCTAAGAAGATTTATACAAACTTTCATCCCCTATTTTATCCCCTTGGGAGTAGAATTGATCAAAATCCTTTCTTAGCGGATGCCTACGTCACAACATCTACCTGCATGCCAAATTTCAGCCCGATCCGTCCAGTGGTTTGAGCTGTGCGTTGATAGATCACTAAGTCAGTCAGTCAGTCACCTTTGAGTTTTATATACATACTAGCTGATGCCCGCGGCTTCGCTCCCGTTAAGAAGTATTATTATTAATTAGGTATAGTTTTTGCGGCTTTATTTTTGTTTAGCGTGTGTAAAAACGTCTTCATCACAGTAACTCCAATCTTTAATTTCAGTTCAATCAGTCGAAAATCTAATAAGATTTATACAAACTTTCATCCCCTATTTTATCCCCTTGGGGGCAGAATTGATCAAAATCCTTTCTTAGCGGTTTTGCACCCTTAACCCCAATTAAATTCGCGATTTACTACCTAAAGGTTGGTTGCCTGGTAAAGATCACTACTCAGTGATAAGGCCGCCTATTGTTTTTTTTTCATTTTTATTTTTTTTATTTTATTCTCTAATAATGTGTGCAATAAAGAGTTATTATTATTATTATTATTATTATTGTACGGGCTATAATTGGCGTGGTTTCTTCTTCCGAAATAAAATAAATAGTTAATAAATGATTTATTATTATTATTTATTTATATTTATCTTTATTCTAATTTAAATTTGGAACATACGCGTTTTGTTTTTAAATTATGGTCACTTTCAAATAATGAGCATTTAATGAGGTGGGTTCCAAGATTGGACACTTTTTTTAGTCAGAGCCTAGTCAACTTTGGGAACTACTGTATTAAACAATGTTATTTGTATAATTTCTTTTTCTGATTTACGATTCAACCATCCGTAGCATGCGTACATATCTCCTTTGACGTAATTAGGAATATATTTAAGTTATTTTATTTGCAAATATCCGCAGTCCCTTTATAAAACAGATGCAGGAAGAAATCTAGTATTTGTGTACGCAACATAACTGCATTTCTAGCATAATAATGAAACAGTTGCGTGTCGGAAACGATGCAAGACGTAGGATTATATGCAAGAGAAAATCTATTGCGCCAATGCAACTCGCATGCATATAAACTTTATTTCTAACCGAATAAAGCATATTTTTAACTTAAATTGCAACTTTATTAATGTACGTATGTTGTTATGATTATTATGATCTTTATTTGTAAATATATAAGTGTGTTATTTGTGTTGTATAATCAGAAGTGTGTGAGTCGGGCGGTTCACACAAAAGGTCGTTGTTCGCAAGCTCTTAATTCAACCCTTTTGAATTATTTCATTCATTTATTTCCTCTGAGCATTGAGTAGGAGTTATATATCATAGCGACAATCGTGTAATAATAATTACTAGCTGTTGCCAGCGACTTCGTTCGCGTAGTAATGATGGTGTAAAGTACTATGAAGTTTAATGATGTTTCACATTTCAATCAACAGAAAATGTCGCTAAATCCTTTCTTAGAAGATGTCTACTAACTGCCTCTTTGCCAAACTTTTTCCTATAATTTATATAGCCTATATTGATCAGTGATAATGTAGCATTCAAATGATGAAGGAATTTATGAAATCGGTCCAGTAGTTTTTGAGCCAATTCGTTACAAACATACAAAAATATAAATCTTTCCTCTTTATAATATTAATATAGATTGTTTTTTTTTTTGGAGGTATTTAGTTAGTTTCGCAAACTGTACTACAGTCGAAATAGTGAAAAAAAAAACTTAATATAAAATGTAATATTTATCTCACAAATTATAGATTAAATGACAATAATCGAAATTACGTAAAAAATGTGTATAATCTAGTTTTTCCTCAAACCGAATGCTGTAAGATGCAATTTAGTGTAACCGATTTTTTATCGCAGTAAAATAGTAGCCTGGCATATGTCCACACACCACCGGGTATTATTATGTCTATGTAGGCTTTACAGATTGACATTGAAGCCTAGTTTGGCACGACTTTTCTTTATTGGATATAGCCTCCAAGTAATAAAATGAAATGAAATGAAAATAGTTTATTAGCAAAGGCACTAAAGGCGTGTGCGTGCTCATCGTTAGACTCTACAATGGCTTTGGAAAGGCGTATGACGAGAAGAAGACCACTTAAAACTAATCAATAAGATCTGTAACGTTTAAAAATGATGGTTTTATACTGAAATGAAATACTAGACTAATTAGTAAGTAATTAATTTTTATATCATGGACAATGAGCTACTAAAGTTCGAAAGAACGAAAGCGGCTCGAATTTGTGAGATTAGACACCTGCTTCTCGTACACGGAGAGAGAATGCCGCTCTATTTTTTTAGTATCTAAGTATTTACTTACCTATAGATTATAGATTAAAGAAAGTAGTGGATATTAGATGGATGTAGTATCTCTACTACATTATAAATGTGTATGTGAGTTTGTTTGTTACGTTTTCACGCAACAACTACTTAACCAATCATAATGAAACTTTGTACACATATTTTTGGAGGTACTAGAAATAAGATAGGATACTTTTTATCAAAAATAAATAAATTATTTTTTACTATAGTTTCGAATTGATTATAGTTTCAGCTGTTTGGAATTTTTCTATATTTATTTTTATTTCCATCTGCCATTTTTATATATGCAGTATAAAACTATTTGAATTTTTGAGGTTTGAAAACGTCATTGTATGTAGTGATTTTTAAAAATTGATAATCCCAGCGAAGCAAGTAAATATAGTATATCATATTATTTCGTTTCTATTGAAATGATCTCTGAGACTTAAATGCGAGCGAAGCCGCGGGTAAAAGCTAGTATGTGTATATATGAGAAAGTATTAGCCAATAGAGCAAGTGTACTGTATAAATGAAAACTCTTTAAATTGTATTTACACTATATCACCAATCTCTTATAATCTAAGCACACACATCCGTTCCCATTCGCAACCAACATCCAAGTCCTCATTCGAACGTCCCTCGCGTTCCTCTTTTGTTTCATTCCAAATTCAAATTTACAGTATTATTTATAAAAATATAAGTATATACTATTAACAACTGCAACCTCTTTTCTGTCGACGACAGTATACAATTTCTTAATTGTTCTACTGTACTTTGATGGAGAAATGTATCATACCAAATATGGTATTAAGTGATGGAACTAATTATATTTGCAGAAGATATATTTTATAAGTTTATAATAACATACAGGGTGAGGCATAGGAACCTCCCACATTAATAAAAAAGTGTCCCCGTCTACTAGTGTTCCCTATAGGAAAGCAATTTTGTCCTGGGTGCACAAATTTAGGGGAATAGGTTTTACACTACATAGTCTTTCTGGCAAATAAATGTCTTTTTGATATCTCATATAGTTTTCTATTACCAGCCTTTTGAAATGTGGGAAGTTCCCGTGCCTCACCGTGTGTAAGAGGTTGCATAAGTACGTGCCAATTTTCTAAATATATGTCATTTAAAATTTGGCACGAATTTATGCAATCAATTAATGTATAATTTTTTCAAGTCACGGCTTAGACATTTAAAGAATAACTATACCTAACCTTAACAGGTGGCCCTGGAAGTGATCTTTTGAAGTGAAAGTCTACCTAACAAAGCTTTCAAAAGCTATCCATAAACAACCACTATAAAGGCCTAACAAAAAGCTCTGTTTAAAATCAATTTGTAATAGTATTGAAGTGCGTTGACACTTGTTACAATGACTGAACTAACAATTAGAGGCACTATGCATGCAGAATATTATTTTAGAATACCGTAGGTTTTGGGGAAAAATAACCATTTTTATTTACTTTGTAATATGATAACTGTATCAAAATAGACCGCTACCAAGTAGTCGAAGTAGGGACGTCGCCGCTGCTACGTTCGTTATAGACCAGCCAGTTCTAGGGGGCTACTCAGGCGCACGAACTTCGGACGAAATTACGGATTTGACAGCGACGTCACGATGGATAGGCTATTCAGGGCTTATTTTACGGACGTTTGACAGGACTTTTTACGGGCTTATATGTTTAAATTCACGTAAACTACAGAGGTGACATGAGGGCCGTATTGCAAAACTTCGGATATTCCTGAGTAAGCCCCCCTGTCCCGAATTACGACTAGCACTATATACTCGAAAAATATGATGGTCAGACCGTCTTACACTTTTTAATTATTACTTCTTTCAATGCACTTTCTCTTAATTACTTCAAATATGATATATGCAAAGTCATTTTACTTTCAAATTATTCTGTTTTCGACATTATTTTTAAATACCTAGTCATTCTGGGATATTTCACGACGACAGGCGAAATAAGCCGAAGAAAGGCGGAAATAACCGATCTCCTATATTAATGAATTAACATACGGAACCCGTAATAATGTACCAAACCTTACAACTGTTTTCATTTGACATATTCTTGTTTTCTCTCGCCGCAATGCTCTGCTAGGTATATGGGCAAAACAATTTGAATTCAACTTGTCATTTAAACTTAAAATTATAATAACGGTTAGATCATTTTTAAGACACCCGCAGCTATGTAAAGCTTTATACAGACTTGCGGTTTAGTGTTAGGTTAAGCGCCAACATGATTTAAATATTTTAAAACTCTTTTTGCGGCTTATTATCGGATTAAAATAACCAAACATAAACGCGTTGATAACTCGTAAAAGGTCTTTTAAATTAGTTCGTATATACTTGTTGAAGTTCTAACTAGATTTATTCTTCATGACATATAGGTATACCTATATAATATTAATTTTATTTATTTACTTTTAGTAATAGGGCTCCAATAGGGCGCTTTTATTCGTCAAAATAAATACAAATATAAATGAAATAAATTTATTAATTATCAATTTGATTTGGCTGTTGTATACTGGCATTGTCTACTTACATACTAACATAATAATATTGTGTCCAATATTAAAAATTCCAACGAGAATCTAATAGGATTTAAAAAATAAAACAATAAACTAGTTTCTAAATGTTTTCACATTCTATATGAGTATTATAATGATTGAATATGTATTGATTTAATAACGTACGGAAACAATTTATAATAATTTTAATATTTTGTCAATAGTTTTATATTAGTAATAGTTTGGTGTGCCCTGACAGGTTGTCGTATAGACAAATAATTAATTGTTCTGACATACTTGTATTTATAATTTGTCATGCAATAAAGTTTTTTGAATTTATTTTATTAACAATAGATTTAGCAGCTTAAATATACCTATTTCTACCAAAACCAAAAAAGTATATATTTGTTACAAATATACATAAACGAATATAAAATTCCTAAAACTAATTCTTCTGTTATAAATTAAAGAAGATTAGAAGAATTAAAGAAAATGTTAGATGCAGTAGGAATTTTAATTTGATCTTGCAAGACCCGTCATTTTGACTAGTCTGGTAAATCTAGTGTTAAGATAATAATATTGAAGAAATATAGTTCTAAGTAAATAGTATAACCCTACTAAAGTAAAAGTCAGTCTATTTTCACCTTTATGTCACGTTTTTCCGGAGTCACCGCAATTTTATATCATTATGAATTATCTGCTTATTGTTTGACATCTACGTAACTGTGCAGTCGTGACGTACTTTGAGTACCTACGAAATGCGGACTTATGAAACCTTTTGATGATCTCGTTGGATTAAATAATGCCAGAAGAGATACGTCAAACAAAAGCTTATAAAAAAAATTTAGTTTTATTTTAGCATTTAGTAGGACTGCGATTAATTTCCGTGTTTTTGCTATTCTATTCTATTCTTTTATACATCCGTAGATTCGTATTGGAACACTTGGACTTGTCAAAATATAATTATCTATACTAATATAAAATAGTATAAAGAGGAAAGATTTGTATTTTTGTAACGAATTGACTCAAAATCTACTGTACCGCTTTCAAAAATTCTTTCACCATTTGAATGCTACATTATCACTGATCAATATACGCTATATATAAATTCCAGGAAAAAATAAGGATCCTTACTAAAACTACAATAATGTAACCCAAGGTTGTCAAAAATTGCCATAAAAAGGAGGCGTCGTTGAAATGTGAAACATCATTAAACTTCATAGTACTTTATATCTTCATTACTACGCGAACGAAGTCGGGGGCTCAAGGAGACGAATCGACGATACGCTCCCCTCGCATAAAGTATTCTTGTTTAAACTTACATAATTATGCGTACATTTATAGATATTTATTCTTAAGATAGATCGTCATATAAATTTTGTTCTTAATTAATTTTGCAGATAAAACAAAAGAGAGCGGATGAGCGCGGTTTTTCTGCATAATATTACAATAAACCGGTCAACATACTATGCTAATATCAACCATGCGTTTTTATTTAATTTTCAAATCAAGAACTGTGTCTTAATTGTAAAGGATGCCAACTCGTAATCGCGAATAAATTCTCAAGCCTACCAACGAAGCCTTTTATGGCAATTTGGGTTACGTTATTGTAGTTTTAGTAAGGATCCTTATTTTTTTCCTGTAATTTATATAGCCTATATTGATCATTGATAATGTAGTATTCAAATGGTGAAATAATTTTTGAAATCAGTCCAGTAGTTTTTGAGCCAATTCGTTACAAACATACCAAAATAAACAAAAACAAATAGGTAATTTGAGACATTTTATGTAACGTACTAAAGTACCTACTTTCATTAATTTAATTCGATGTTTCGAAACGTTTGCAGCCGTCTGGTCTTTTAAATTATTAACTAAAACGGGATGTTGCGATAGTTGTTTAATTGCTAGTACTATAAAATTTGATATATTCGTTACTACTGAAAACCAAGGATTTTCTATTAAAAAAAAAGGTTCATATTCAAAAACGTTACTCGAGCGTAGTTTATAGATTTATTCCTTAACTAGCTTTTACCCACGGCTTCATAGAAATGAATCAATATGATTCCAAACAGCTGAAACTATAGTAAAAAATAATATTTATTTAAATAAAAAGTATCCTATGTTACTTCTAGCACCTCCAAAAATATGTGTACAAAGTTTCATGATGATCGGTTAAGTAGTTGTTGCGTGAAAACGTAGCAAACAGACTCACATTCATATTTATAATATTAGTAGGGATTAAAAAAAAAGTTAATCTATGCTTAAGCGTTATTCTAGAATGAAAGCTTCACTAAAGAATATACATTGAATATTATTGACTGATATCCTTTCTGAAACAGCTGTTACTATGAAACATTCAAAACGACCCGAACTAATTTGTATAACATAATAGTTAAAGTTAAACGATTAACATCTTAAAAATTCAATTTGCGTTTGTAACGTTTTTATCTAGATAGTGTCTAATGATTGTTTCAGCATATTTTCGTAAGAATTTTCGTCATTCTGTGTTCGCTCAATTGATAAAAGAACACATTCAATTGTTACTCTCCGTGTCACAATTACTATGAATGAACAGGGATAGAAAGAACTGTGACAGTCTTGTATCGCGGCTTTTACTATTTATTTATTTTTAATAATAGCCCAGCATATGACCACACTCCGCCTGATGTTAAGCTAGAGTGCGGTCCATGAGCATAGACAACTGTTACCACAGACACTATGCCGGCTTGAGGAGACGAATGTGCTCTGTCCAAATTAACAGAGCACACTCCTCTCGTTATCTCGGGTACTTCCAAGCTGATCCCGAAACGCGACTAGGTTCCACATTTCGGTTTAAATAAAAATAAAAAGAACGCACACACGTTATAAATGAATTAAAGTAGATGATAAATTTAAGAAAACTCACCGTGTTTTTCAGTAAATCACAATTCACATTGAAAAAATTATAAAAACAAAACAAAATTATTACTCTCCCCCAAAACATATTGAAAAATCTAAGAATATAACATTATTGTGATTTTTTTTAAAACTAAACTTCACTTGAATTTTTTAAACACATATTTTATTCGCCCGCGTGTTTTGAATGTCTGTCGGCTTGCGGGAGACAGCCAGCTGACGCGGATAGATTTCGCGACTGTGTTCAATTGCATTTACCGCGGAGACTGTACTGTAGAAAGAATATTATAGTGTTGTAATTAATTTAGTACAATTATATCGATAAAATTTATTATTTGTTAATTTTTTTAATACTATCACGAGCCATGTGATGTCTATTTTTATATTCTATTAAAATTTCATTTAATTTATTATAAAATGCCTTAATATAATTTTCTTTGTAGATCAAAAAAATAAATAAAGATTTAGGTACCTACTAAAATACCTACATTTTTTATTTATAATGAGAATATTTTTATCGATGACAACATTAAATATATGTTAAATTCCTCTAAAAATATATAAAATTAAAATTTGAGATATGGAAAAATATAAGTAAACTGAACTAATAATATATTAATTAATAATAAATTACTAAATTTTGAAACAGAAGTAATCTATTTAATAAAATATTTATTTATTATTCAGGAATAATAACAAACATGGTTTTCGATGGTCCCACACTAGGCAACGCCTGTCACGTGGGATCTATAACTATTACAAACTTTTAATTATTAACATTACAACTAACATTATACTATACTAGCTTTTACCCGCGGCTTCAAGTCATTAAATAAGTATCAGAGATCATACTAAGTCAATTGGAAACTATAGTGAAAAATATATTATTATTATTTTTAATAAAAAGTATCCTATGTTACTTCTAGTACCTCCAAAAAAATGTGTACAAAGTTTCATGATGATCGGTTAAGTAGTTGTTGAGTGAAAACGTAACAAACAAACTCACATTCACATTTATAATATTAGTAGGGATTTATTTATTTAACTTGAAAGAAAACATACAATTATAATAATACTTAAATCTAATAACAAAATTTCAAACATAAATCAATAAAGTTTCCACTAAATAATAATAAAAAAATTAACGTAATAATAAATAACATTACTCAATACATTATTTTTTATCGATACATACTTTTCACAACACTAAAAGTAAGATTCAAAGTGCATCTCACATTAAAGCATTGTTTAAGATAGAAAACAATTATTTTCCTTTTTGACCTACTTGCATGTAATTTTCTCTAGCTTACAACTTATCAGCTAAACACGGCTAAGGCTTTGATTTCTTTTTTACACGAATATTCATAGAAATAATAATTATATATAATAAGAATCGATGTAACATTTTAAGAATAATTGCAATTCATAATTTGTCGGTTACAAATGACATTCTATAAAACTATTAATAAAAACTATAATAATTAATTGAATCAAATTAATGCATTGATTGTTTAGTCCAGTGATTCTGAACCATAGCGCCGCTTAGATATTTGAAGAAACTTATGTGAAATGATAGTGCGGATTTTTACGGGTTAAAAATATAATCATCACAATGCATTATGGCAATAGAAAGACAAGAAGAAACAAGAAAGATGACACCGACAGACTAAACGTCAAAACCTCCAATCTTCTTAAATAAGTATATTCGGCTTGTGGAATCGACCGCCACAGATATATAGTGTTAATATTACATCTTATTTGTGTGAATTCGGATTTTAAGCATTAAACAACATTAAAACTAAAAACAGATCAAGATTGTTAAATGTAGAAGACGATATGAGAGTAGCATTGTCATTTTTACGACCAAATATCAATGAAATTATCAAAAAACATCAAGCTCAAATTTCGCATTATTGTTAACTTGTAATTAATCCCTTAATACAGCGGTTCTCTAATTTTTTTGGCGAAGGAAAAAGCCTTAATATAATTATAAAAAACTGATTTATATGTATTTATGAATAATCATATTGCAATGTAATATTACGTAATATTTAGTTGGAATATTTAGAGGTAACCTTATAATCTCCCTTTGGTAGGTATTTTTTGCAGTATTTTAGCCCTAGGGTTCCGCGGAGCACACTTTGAGAATGGCTGCTTTAATAGTTACATATTATTTTATTTGGCATATTTAAAATTATTATCACAAACTTTTTTACACAGTGTGTTATAGGTAAGTAAATATTTTTTAAACTTATCTTTTTCTTTGTGCCCCCACACCAAATCGTTAAAAGCGTCCCGCAAAAAAAAAAAAGGTTGAGGATCATTGGTTTAGTCATTTCTGGAATACATATGAAGCGCCTGATGTGCCATAATGGAAATTAAAATGGATTGAAAATATAATTATCACAATGCGAACAATAAAAGGAAATGACTTAATAAAAAATAAAAAATAAAACTTCTTAAATAAGTATTTTCAGTTTGTAGAGGAGACGGCCAGATATAACATACATATTATTATTTATAGTGTAAAAGCATTTTCAAGTTAAATAATATTGTAATTTATTTTTCATTTGTTTTATTTTTAATTTTATTGCTGCATATATTATGTTGTTATGGGGTCATAATTACAACTAGTAATAGAGCGTAAATATTTACGTTAATCAAACAAATCAATAATTAAACATTAATGTTACAATTTTTTACATCGAAGTGAAAACTGGATGAGGTAAGTGTTTCCGCTCTGCGCACACGACTCTTAAATGTTGCGAATTCTGTAGAACATAGACTACTATAGATGCGTAAGTTAAAAAATATATATTAAAATGAAATAAAAAGGATGAGACAGTGGAATGATAGACTTGAATATAGAATATTACGCAGAAGAAAGAAGATGCTGGCATTTCATAATGTATGCCTAGAAGGCATTGGATATAAAAAAAAATTACATGATGGGTATATTTTATTATTTTTTGTTGGAGTATTGCCCGAATACTCGACATTGGTAGAATTATCTTCATTAGACATCTGAGGTCATTAATAAGAGAAGAAGGCATTGTAACATTCATAAATTCCAAAAGTTCTGCTTACCCCCGTTTCTATTGCTATTTGTGTGGGAACATTAAACAGATAAGAACATGCAAATTTTAAACCAGATAATAAAATTAGCCAAAAAGTTCAGTGACCTTCGCTTATCAGACAGTTTTGCATGGCGACAAAAGTCAACGTTTTTTTAGGTTACGATCTAGTGTGCTAAAAATAAACGGACCCGATCTAGATATTTGCGTAAGTTATCGTATGAGAAAATTTTTATGTTGTTAAGTTAGCTAGGATCAATGTTATAAGCTCAAAGGGATATATTTTAACAGTACAAATGTGAACGTTTCCACTATGCCGGCTTGATAAGACGAAAGGTCAACATTCAGATTGACTTCCAAGCAATCATTAAATTTGTCTCAATAGACCGTCGCTAACTAGAATTATTTTTATTTGTTTTTTAAAATAAATGAATAAATAGTAGTCTCTATTGAAAATGTTATATTGAATTTATTGTATGTAGATAATTATGCATCGGTTGGTGCATATCAACGTTTTATACCACAATGGGGAAATGCAGACGACGAGTGTTAACAATGGAATTTATAGAGGATATTAACCTCACAAAAAATCTCAGTTCACGCACATGGCTTTTCTCAGATAGACATATAATTCATGACACAGTTAGTGACCCATTGACCTACGATACACAAATACAATTAACACACGTAAGCTCTAATTAAAATAGTATTGTTTTATGATACAGAAAAATCCTTAAAAACAAAAGATAAACTGTAATTCGTTACGCAGTTCTGATTTTATTTTATTCATGTAGAGATTTTTAGTGAAAGTATTTGTAACATAGTTTTATGGCGTATTTATAGTGGATATTAATTACCGCGTGCGGGGTGCGGGACTTTATTAAAACGCATGTCTTGTATTGCGTTTACATTAGAAGCTAGAGAACAAGTGTAGATTATACCCGCAGAGAATACCCGCATGCGGTTTATAGATGATACTTCATTTATAACGAATATGAGCTAACGCCTAACAAAAGAGAGAAGATTAAATATAAAACAGAAAAGAATACGACAAAAACAATATTCTATTACAACCAAAAATATTCCCTCTGTCAACATAATAATTTAAAAAAGTGAAACATTGCACAAAAAAGTACACTATTGTGATATAGTTAAAAGTAGCTCCCATTATTCCGACTTAGTTTTTTTTAAAGCTACTTTACTTCCAGGTCATGATCATCTTTAATTTACCAATTTACTTATACACCTAAACCTTCGTGGTAATTGCTAGTGAAAATAGAATAAAGGTCATTAGACTCATTTTTGAGATTAACTACTATATACAGACAAAAAATTGCTTTATATTATCTAGTGATCACGATTATATACTGCGCGTTTTTGTAATAAATATTTATATGCTGTATCAGCCTTACTAGACTCGTCATGGAATCACTTATGTTTAGTAAATGCACCTACTAAACATCTAAAAATATTCGTCAAGACAATATTGTATTCAAAAGTTGTCTACTGTATTTTCACATCGAAACATAAAATCAGAAAATGCATGTTTTGTATTCAACAAATGTTTACTCCGAAAGGGAAATCTTCGTTTTGATAAAACGAAAGTAAGGAAAAAACTATTACTACAGTCCTCCCCGCTATCCCGGCTTTATGAGATCATATTTGGTTATATTGATTGATAAGACAGACTAATAAAAGACTAATAAATAAATAATAAACAAATAAAACGTTTATTTTTAAATAAATGTTTACAATATGTTGCTTTGGCGCCAAAAACCAGTGTTGGTTTGTCTTGGCGCTGCACATTCGTCTTACATTCTAAATATCACTTAAATTAATATAAAAATATGTTAATATATACAACAAAATAATATAAAATATAATAAAAAATAGGAAATAAAAAATAATAATTTTATAATTTTATTTCTTGTTTAGCTCCCGAATTAGACGAATTAAGGGGTCTGCATGAGAAATACTATTCACTACGTGATGAGTTACAGCCGCTTCGTGTTAATTGTGACAATTTGCAACAAAAGCTGAGCGAAATAACGCAGAAGTATGAAAATGTTTATGAGAAAAATAAATCTCTTAGTCTTAGAGAGTAAGTACCATTATTTCACAAACCCCTTTAAAAACATGAAGAAGTATTTTCTCTTAAAGAAACTGCTATTTTTAGTTTGTTTTGAGATAATATTTAGTTTCTATTTATAATTAGTTGTTTCAGGCGTTACTTTGCGGAAATCCATATTAAAGGAAATTTCAAAATTATTTTGCTTATAATTCCCGCTACAACATTCAGTAATTTGTTTCGACGCGTTTCGCCACTTCACGTGGCATCATCAGGATACGTGCTGTCGCTTCGGCTTCGCTTCAACGACTCGCAATTATAAGCAAAATAATTTTGAAATTTCCTTTAGTTTCTATTTATGTTCATATAATTATAAATAGTCTGTTTGTTTCCATATGCTTGGCGCTTGGAAATAAAAGTTAATAATATTTGTTATAAGGCTTCATAAACACTGGATTATTATGTAAGGGAAAGTTATGTGACACTCCTTTCTTGCAACAGATAATTAAATTTGCTTAATTTATTTTAAAATAAAACATAGTATTAAATATAATATTTAATATTGTTATTTGAAGGTCCGACATGATGAATGAGGTAGAGGCCGCCCGAGAACGTCTCAGCCGACAGGAGGCCAAATTGGAGAACGCACGGGAAAAAGTGAGATTAGCTGCGATCAGAGCTAAGAAATGTGTTGATAGCAAACTGCAATGGAGAATATTTCAGGTTTGGAAAGCTCATTCAATTATAATTTCTTTTATTTGCCTCAGAATGAATATATTAAAATAATCAGTGTCTGACATAAGTAATGCTAAGAAATTGTACTCATACAGGTAGCCATGTGGGCCCGTGAGTACACCTGGTCTGCTCACACAGCTCTGACGTCATTGGCCATGACGGCTGAAGGACACGTCGCTGGAAGGCTGGCAACGCTGCTCACTGACTACGGCGTAGAGGAGATGTTGCCCAAACAACGTGCTATTAAAAACACATTCCTTAGGTAAAAATACAGTTTGAATATATAATTATATGACCAAAGAATATGTAACAAAGTGTGATAGTCGGATTGATGTGATTATTACTTTAGTATGCCATTCCATTATAATGGCTGTTCTAAGTGATCTAGTAATTAATGGATCGTTCTCTAGTATAAGATGTAGTGGACATGCAAGATTTAAAAAAATATGCTACTATTGATGGTAGACAGTTTGAAAAATATATAATTGAGAAAATTAAATTATTATCGTGGTCATTTTGCTTTATTAAACGCTTCGAGAGCTTTGCTGCCATTGTTGTCTCTATCTGTTAATAATCTCTGTTAATAGATTTTTTTTTTTTGAAATGTCCTAATAACTTCATAAACTTTGCGTTTACAGAATAATTACAAGCAGCCAACAAAGTTATACGTCAGAGGAACTACAAGATGGTAATTGACATTGTTTTACTTTAATGTGGCAACATTTATATTAAACTAATAGTTGCAAGGTAAAATTAACTGCTTGTTTTTTTATTATCCTAGAGTCACTGCTATCTCACACGTCTACAACATCAAGCTCCAGTGGTCTGAGTGGTGCTGACGACAATATACATAGACTTATAGCATTTAGAGAAAGTTTGTCTAAAAAAATTGATGAACCCGATGTGAGTATTTCGACGCGATATTATGTATAATATTATAGCAATTAATTATTTATATTTTTTTTATTACAGCTAACGAGTGTGATGAGAAAGAGTGGTAAGTTTCTTCTATTAATATTTTTTCATTAAGCGTCGTTCCTTGAGACAGTATTTCTGTAAATAATTGTAAAATTTCAGCCAGGCGTTCAACATATCTACGTGTTGTATCCGTGGGATTAACGGACACTGAGAAAAACAGCTCAGACAGAACTTCAAGCAAAAAGTAACTGATTATTTCATTTTATAAATACTTGTGTTTGATATCAAATGTGCATTTTTATTTCTTTCATTCTCTATTACTCACACATACAAGTCTATACGTTGTCTCATTAGAATAAGCAGATGTAGAGTGTTAGGAAGTAACTAAGGACTTATGGAAAAGAAGACACAATCACTATTATTCGTTTATTGAATTTCAATTTATCAGTTAACGGAAACTACAATACTGATACACAATATGTAAACGCAAATTATCTGGCAAGATGGCTAATAAACATAAATTACACATCTGTAAGTAGTAAGAATTGTTTCAAGATGGGATAAACATTAGTGTTAATACAACCAACATTGAAATTGCAAAGCGAATATTAATACTTGGAACCAGATAATTTTGTACCCAATTCGAACGGATAGTGTAAATATAAGAGAAGAGTTTGTAACTAAAGATATGTATATTTCTAAACAGATTTTGTTATAAATGTAAAAACTTTACATACTATAGCTGCCACTACTATACTAATGCAAAATACTAGCTGAAGACATGCGACTTAATTCTCATTCAATTCATGTGCACGGTCCGCCGCCCTCTCTATAGCTCTTCATAACCTTATTGAACGTAATGTGATATTTCAATGCAGTGAAACACCTCTGTTATTGTTAGCGAATCTTAGTCGTCACGTCTGCAGCAAGACTCCGCTAATACTATTACAATTTGACTACTTATAACCCATTCACATATTTTATGGCCAAATAACTTACATTTATCATGACAACTACCAGACCAGACATGCAAACAGCGGATGTTCCTAACAGTTCCTTTTACATTATTAGGTTTGGGTAAGTTAAAAAATGAATGATATTGTACTTGTATTAAGATGTATATGAAGAAATGTTTGACAAAAATTTCATTTGTTTACGTCAATGACCTGCAGTAGTTTTATTATTAGCTTGAATTTTCTAGACCAAGTTTGTAATACCCCAGCTCTGTACTTTCAAAGTACCCAACCCACTGCTTACTTGCCTGTCTCTACATACCTATATAGGAACAGAAGGCACAAGTAGCATAGCCTTAGCCTCCTGCTATGATCTAATAGATACACCGCTAAATACAGACATTTAGAAAAACAAATGTATACATTTAAAAAAATTCTCACAATCTATAAAATTTAAATAGCAATTCACATTCATAGGTACAAATAATGGCAAAAATTTCTACAACAGAACTGGTATTAAAGCTTGGACATGATTTATCTAAACATAAGATCAATATTTGAGATTTTCTTAGTAATTCTGACTGGCAAATGATTAGAGCATTCATCTGAAATAGAATCCTGACAACCTAATAATGTGGGTGTAAATTTCAGTCACACAATAACCAGCTTTGTTATCTAATCAGAACACCAATATAACATTCAATTAACGCTGCAATCTTTATAGGCCAAGATATAAGTTATCAATTATATAAATTATCTACTCTTAATACTATGTAAATGGCAATACTTTGCATAAAACACCACAATATGTATATCATCTACATTATGACTACTGACTAAAAGCTTTCAATACAAATATTAAGGGTGTATTCATGATAATTGATTTAAAGAGTTACTACACACCAATATTGTTTTTTCTCTACAGACACATACATTATTACTGAAATTGAGAACATATGAAGTTAAAATGATATATTTATAGAAATAGAACCAGTCTCAAAATGAGATATTTGTAGAGTCCTTGATTTTGAAACAGGAGCAGGACTAGAAGTCTCAAAACTCATGATAAGAAAAACACATTCCTGTATAATAAATTCATAAAAGTAAAATAAATTACATAAAAACTTAATATTATAAACAGGAAATAAATAATATTCATTAAATTAAGATAACACATTGTAAAATTAAAATATGGATAAAGAAAATAATTCGTTACATCTCAAACTTTAAGATAACAAATGTTGGTTAGAGCAAAGAACTTTTAATATTAAGAACAAAATGGCTAGGTAATGAACTGCATGGGGACTACCACTCCTAATAATGGTATGGCAAGGAGCTTCCAGAGCTGCTGTTCAATACACTAATAATGCCGCAATATTCCCCATATTAAACAGGTCCTGGATCATACCGTCATAACTCAGGAAACCGCTGAGGATCCTCCATGTAATCATCAGGAATCTTAAACATGTCAGCATTAATGTCATCTCTGAACTCAAATTTCTGGAAAGTTACTTTTGCAGTGACTGTTGGCAATACTGGTATATCCACTTTGACAGGGAAGCCTGTGGGAAGCTTCATGGCCACAAAGTCACGCAGTTTAGCAAAATGTTTAAATGGACCAACCACTTCCAGCACACTCAGTAGCATACTGACACTGAGTGGAAAATCATCACTCATGGCTACAGTTGCTTTGAAATTCTTTGAAGACTCCTTATAAACAATCTCTCTGCCGAGTCCTGGGTACTGTCCTGCTTCAGCAGATATGTATGCATTCCAGTCGACACCCCTTTGTGGAGGAGGATTGAGTGACGGACGACGAGTTGGCTCTATCATAGAATTTAAATTGCGCATGTTTCCTCTAGTAAGAGTTTCAATGATGGCTTTGTTTTTTTGTAAATCATCTCTTGTCAGGTGTTCCCGTCTCTTGCGGGACTCCAGAACTAATCCATTGATAGTGTAGATTGTGCTGTTGTACGTACCAGCAATAAGTTCCTTTCTGTCTTCTCGGAATATCCAGCCTGATTGTGCTTTGGAGAAGGAGATTCCCTTAGTAGACATTTGTGCTGCAAGTATGTCTGAAGACATCAGTATATCCACTTCATCCTCTATCTCCCTCTCGGACTCTATCTGCTTAATTAGTTGATATACTTTAGCTTTATTATCAAATATTATTAAGGATTCAGCAGGTTCCTTCTCACCAAGAAATATAAATGAGATATCACCTCTCTCCCATTTCATATCTGTAAAGTCCACCAGAGTAGTGTCCAACCTGATTCTGGCACCAGATTTGTATATTTTACATATATCTGATGGTAATATCCTGGAGACGAGGGGCACCCATGAATGGAAGTCCCATTTCAGCTCCATGTAGAAGTCTTGGATGTTCATCAGTGCTGATACCAAGTTAGGTCTTCTTTCCCTTATATGCCTCCGAGCTTGCGCACGTATGGTCCGGACAAGAAATGCTATGGTCTGTCTATCTCCATAGCTAATAGCTTCAGCTAATGGTGACCAACCTGCTAAATTTTTTATTTTAACTGGAGCTCCATGCGACGCCAACAGGTAGGCACAACCCCTGCGCCCCAACATCGCGGCGAGATGCAACGCAGTGTTTCCATGTTTATCTTTTTTAGCTATATCATTTTCATGTATTAAAGTCGATAGTTTGCAGAGGTCGCCCTCAAACACGCACTCGTGCAATGGAAATTCTTTTTCCTCGGACATCTTCACAGTCACAACAAACTGCACTTAATTTACAGCGACAACATAAGTTTGTTTAATACATACTATGTTTTTATTTATCTAATCAATACATTGATAAGATTATTGAGAACTATCCCGAACTCAACACACCGTGAATTTGACGTTAGATAGCTTAAAAGAGCAGACAAATCATGAGTTATCGTAACAATAATAAATAAACAACCAATTTCAATTCACATTTTGGGATTAAAACCATGTACTTTTTAAAATTTTAAAAGAAATCACAATCGACAGAAAAAGTGGGACGAACCAAAAACAAATGTTGGATTGTCAATTTTCTTCGAGAATTCATTTGTCAAGTGGACCATCGTCTATTTGTCTACGTTATTTTTTTAAATAATTTTGCTTGGCGAATATTTATCGGCACTCACTTACTCTTTATAAGATTGTTACTTATTACAGTTAGATATGTATATTTAATTTTTTAATTCATATTTTAAAAAATATTTTACGAATAAAAATTAACATTTGACATATTGTTTTCAATTGACGATATAGTGTCTTTATAGTTGAATAGATGGCGCTAGAAAGATTCTGTTTTCAAGCATTTGGTGCAGCTGGTTGCGATTGTTTGGAAAAAATTTGACAGATGCGCGGTACGCCTTTTTTCGGTTTTTCGATTTTGGAGATTTCCAAATATATTTATCTAATTACCTGCAATCCATAAGAACTTTTATTGTGACATTACAGTATTCTATTCATTTAAATGTTTATATATGTGTGTTAATCAAAAACTATGTCTATATAAAGTTGTTCGCCTTTATTTACATATTTATATTGACTCGTAAAGTTAGAATACAATGTAAGTTGAAGATTTAAGAGTAGTTGTTTTTGTCGGTTGTATAGATTACGGTTATGACGTCTTAATGGACTTTCGTGAGTTCGAGTTCTAAGTGCGACACCAGAAGTTGGAGCATCCATCATGTGAGTATACCTTTTATTACGTTTCAACTTTTCGTTGTTAGTATTTTAGTGTCAACTGGGACTGTCGAGTTCGCTGTTCATCAGGTTGAAAAGGTAATAAATATCTCGTAATTTTATATTTTGCCTCTTAAGTCCGGTTGTAACTCGATCGAATGAATACGTCGTAAGTATATTATAAAATGTTTAAATAATTATAAGACTTATACTATTAAAGGGCATATACACAAGCCTTTAAGTATAAGGGTAGGTAGAAATAATGGCGTCGTAGGTAAATAATTCATATAGCAAAGCAGTTGAAACAGTCTCAGTGAGATTAGGCATGTATATAATGTAAATAATAATAAAGATAGTATTTATAACTGAAACAAACAATATTGTAAAATAAAAACTTAATATCACGTTCAACATTTTTTTCTTTTGCGTTTTACAGACATTGTTTACTTCTTTCTGTTTCTTTTTTAATGAGGTTATAGTTAGACCAACCTCTTTGCTCTTATAAATAAACAAAAAATCTCAGTTCAACCGGTCTTCATATATTCTTTGTTAGAATATAACTTAACAAGTGCATAACTTTTGCAGTATTTATTTTTATTTACCTTCTTCATTTGAAATGTATATTTTTGAAATTGTACACATGAGTGCTAATTTTATAGTTTTTAAATAAATAAACAAAATTATGTGTATGAGGACATAGACGACGTCAACATATAATATAAATATTAAAAATAAATACAATTTAAAAAAAAGTAATATTGCATATTTAATATAATCATAAATAAGGGTTTGTTTCAATTGAAAATCAAATTCTGGACATCTGCATAACAACACAGACATTTTCTTTATTAATTTTAATATTTGTAGTGGAATCCTTATAATAAACCAGTTGTTAATGACCTATGTTAGTAGTGAATTGTAAAGAGATTTATTTTTCTTTGATTGCCAATTGATTTTCTCAACACTTGCATTACTGGGTCCAGTAAAATTTGTGTACTTCTTAGTTTTCATCATATAATCAAGAATAAAGCAGTTTTAAAAAATATTTATCATATTACGGAATTGGCTCTTGACATAGGCAATTTATTAAAAATATAAAAATAAAATACAAAACAAAGTCTGTTTACTTACTTTTTTGGCGGATTTGTAGTTATCTATTCACGACTGCTTGGAGGTTATCTGTTTGGTCAAGTTATCATTAAAAATAAAATAATACTTGCGTTAACATCGCTTCTTTTGTTTTGTTAAATTTACCAGTGATATCACCTTTATTTCTTTTAATATTATTTAAACATTTTTAAAAATAAGTACTGGAATATTTTTAAAGTGTTTATAAGTTTCTTCTCAGCTATAACTTCAAATAAACTTTTATTTCGATATTTTAAGTTTCAAGAGCAGATTTTACCATAATGCCGTAAATCCAAAAACAATCTTCAACAATTTCGAAGGACACGTAACTTATTGTTATTAGTTAAAATCCTTTTTAAGTGAGAATATATTTAAGCCTTTTCATATAGTTTTAATTTGTATAAACTAGAATTTAAACCGCCAGAAACCATCTTGTCACTTTTTCTGAAATTGCCATCGCCGATTGTTAGTGCCGTCAGTGATGTGAATTAATTCATTGAATAGTAAGTGATGCATTCATTTGATTACTATTACAAATTATAGTTTCTATAGATTTCCTTTTATTAGGATTAAGATGCAGAATAAAGTCTCCTACTTTATTATTACTATAAGTTGAAATAAAAATAAATTTTAGAAAAGGAATTAAAACCTCTTAAAATATAGTGAACAATTTTTAAAAATACAAAACTAAAGATTCCTTTAAAATGAATATTTTGATCGTATAGGTTATTTATTATAGTTCCGCCCGCGCTCTCTTCACGGAAGTCACAACAGGGTGGAAATAGGGCGGATACGGTCACTAAACTAGTGGGGTTGGCTTATGGATGGATTAACATAGACATCGCTACCTTTGTTATAGAATGTTTTGTAGGCTGTCATTTTGTTACTTACATATATGTATACCTGTATCAATCAACAATTACGACGAAATAAACTGAAATCAGAGTTAAAATAACAAAGCTCATATTAAATATAGACAATTCGTGGTAAATGCGAAAGGTTTAATTCACTTGATTAATGTTCTCTCTCTCCTAAGAGTTAATCTATGTTACGTTTTTCCGATATCCCTTACAATGGAATAGGTGTCGAGAAACGTTCTGTGATTATGTGTGGGAGGCGTGGTAGGGGTGCTCGAAGCCCACGTTGCGTTGGGGCCACCACCCATGCCCCTTCTCCCTCGCCGCCCACGCCTCGTCGCCGGCGTCAGTTGCACGCGGACTTTCCTTCGTGTACCCCGTTTGATCGTTATGTTGTATTGTTTTCTTGTGGCAACGGATCTTCGCACGAACTTTCGATCCTCCATGGTTCGTCGCATTGATGCATGGACCACATTAGATGCTTAAATGCACTGTTATCATCCATTGCTCATAATAAAGGCATTAAACACTATATCACTTTTTCATTGTATCTGTTTTGTTTACCATGTATGGATTTTACGTAGTTAAAAATTTGATTGATGTATTTATTTTTGGGGGAGTTATTAAGGATGAGCTCATTTGATATATCATTTTCTTGATTTGTACCATTTAGGTAGGCAATAGAAATTTTCACTCCACCGTAGTTCAGTTCTTGTGATCAAAATGAGTTACCGTGGTTTCAATTATGTATTTATCAATTTGATTTTTTAAATTTGTTATTTTATAGAAAAAATCATATTTTTTTAAAATTACACAAAATAATTTATAACATCTATTCTAATAATATGCGACAGGTATTTGAGAAATCGTCCATTATTAGAAAATAATACTGAGTCCATGTTATTTTCAAAATATCGCAGTTATAATACCGAATTTAAATTTGCAAAGCAGCCTCCGGGTATATCGATTTGAAAAATGTTGAAAGTGCAGAAATGTTACTTTCGTTTTGGCAGCCTGAAGTCAGCTGATCACGAGCCCCATGTCGACCGCCATTTGCCAACGAGCAGGCGCGAGGAGGCCGCAAGGTCGCCTGTATCGAGCGGCAATGGTCAAATATTTAGCGAACCTGCCCGGGCTTCCTCCGCTTATTATAAAATCAATTACACATATTACGTGAGACATTATTTCCATGAACATTGCAATAAATGTATGATTTCACACAAGCAGGCGTTGGCATAGGATTTGTGAATAGTTTTAGTCGATATATTTGCATAATGTTTTTCCATATATGGGTAAAATAATTTTTATACGCACGAACCGGTTTTGATTGTTTTCTTGGGTAAATGTAGTCGCATAGCTTGACCTTGCTAGTGAACGCAACTCGTGCGTGATGCTTTTGTTCGGGATCTCTCTTAGTTCCACCCTGTTTCCGTTTTTATCCACTGCGCAGTTCACCTCGCGGTCTTCTTATCTCTTCCATTTAAATATGATATTGTAATAACTTTGTGTATATGTAATTGTTTTTTTATTCCTTTCTTAAAAGAGCATTTCTAATTTAGCCTGAACCAAATCAAACAAAATATTTAACTTACAAATTTTAACACAGAAAAGTAAGTTAGGTGTTTCCTTTGAGATTAACACGTGTTGAAAGCTCTCCAACCCTCCGGATATTGGTTAGTCTAGCAAAATGAGGTTTTCTGCCTGTTAAATGTTCCAATTTTCCAGACAGCTGACAAACAGAACTACAACTGGATTTCGTAATATCCAGTGTTCGTTGACCTTAATTCATATGGGTGCGATTAAAGTTCAAAAGTAGTGCGTGTGCACTAAATATTCCCGTTTCCAAGGTTACAAGGTGGGTGCTGTCAGCTGAGCTTACGTAAGGAATACCGACCGCTCTGACGGCGGGGTGCGAGGGGACGACGAGCTAGGGCCGATCGATAACTGCTACGTTTTTTTGTCAATTGAGATCCTGTATCTAAATATTAGGGTTTACGGGAAATCAGAAACAAAAATATCGTACAAGTAAAATGAACTATATGAACGTTACTTTGTATTGACGTAGTCTTTATTTCACGTAAAGATTGGTTAATTTATCGATTTCGTTCGTGTTTAGTCTCTTTAAAGCAGAAATTGGGTCAAGGCTATAATAGCACCAGGTGAATCTGTAAACATTAAAGTAGTATTTCACTATTATAAAAGACCTTTGCTCTACATTTCTTCGGAAGCTTATTATATAGTTTGCTTAATTCTTATCCCCATTTTGCTGAATGAAACAAAAGAAAAATATGCCCAGAAAGCCCTCCTTCAAATCGGCGTTACTCCGGCACACATGCAATCACTTATGGATAATGTTTATCGGTCGTGACATGTAACATTTCATGTGTGAGGGTAGTTGAATAGTTCTGGTCTAGTTCGTAGAACAGAATAACACGCGACAGCGGCAGGAAGCAGATAAGTTGACTTAGTAGAACGGACATCCCGATTGTGTGTGATTAATGACTACGAATTAAATTTGCATTATTACCATTGATAAATAGGCATTCGTATTCTTTCGTAGTTCTAAGTTAAACACATACGTAACATTTTTATTTAGAAAGGTTTTTGTTGGTTGAGCGTGTCTTTTTGATGTTTAGGGACGTGCGGTGACGTGTAATTCGGTGTAACTCCCAGAGTTAAAATGTATTTTTTATTATTGTACTCTTTGAGGCAGACTTGGAAAGAAATGGAATAAAGTTTATGTCGTACTTGAAGACGGGTTAACTTTATTAGAACTTTTCAGATAAAAGTGTACAAACGTTCTTCTATGTTTCTCATTTTATGTCTTTTCTATTACCTCCAACGATATTAAGTTTTTTTTAAAACGCTGTTTGTATGGCTTCAACAGCATGCTCTGCTGAGCTACGCTTAGCGCATTTAAATCCGCATTCGATTATTGCAATTTTATTTCTTATACCTTTTAATTATAGCTTTATCTTTGTATTTTATTTTGCACAATTAAAACGTTTCGCTTGCCTTTTTATTTATGCGGCTTGGTGGTACTTGTTGTGTTGCAGCGCGCGTCTGTAGTGGTGTAGCGGTCGCAGTGGTGTCATGTTAGTGATCGTGTTCGTTGGATAAGTGGCGAAATGTCGTCGCCGGCACGTGCGCCACCAGCGGCTAGCCCCGCCGTGCCGGCCGGTGCGGGCATGCTGCCTCCCGGACCGGGGCCGTCACGTCAACGGTCGCTCAAAGATCGCTTACGAGAAGGGATTACAGGACCATTTCATTGGCAGTGAGTATCTTGTAGTTTTTTAAAAGTAATTTGAATTGATTTTTTCGCAGATTAAAGAGGGAACTCTATACATATTGTGTTTATACTGTAATATGCATGGCTCACTCACTATCAACATTTCGCACATTACCTTTCGAGTGCATGGCCTTGAATTATGTAAATAATATAAGCCGATTTATAGTATGTGAATTTGTTAATAATTTCAATACGATAAACATTCGCAACGTCGCGGAACTTTAATTAGATTAAATATAGTAATTAGTAATTTCAACAATCTTTAACCTTCTTATTTATAAATAGTTAGGTATAAACTTATTAGTTAGTAACATGCAACATATGTCGTTCGAGGACGACACCGTTTGTTTGCCAGAGATTACATATTAATTCTACAGTAATAACAATTGTAAATATTTTGACAAGAACGTCTTCCTATACACCCGTTAGTATAATACCTACATTTTCTATCTTATCTTTATTTTCATCTCAGAGTCTTGAGTATCTTTTATTTTGTTATTCTCGTAATAATATGGAGAAAGTTGAATAATAATTTGGCTAAGTTAGCCTGGATATTGCGACTTCAATATTCACTAATAAAATATTTATATTCACTACTGCCAAGTCTAGAAAGTTATTTGCCATTGTTACATGCGCTGTTAGGTTTCAAAGGAAATTGTTGGTAGATATAGTCCGGAACCAGTTCGCAGAATCAATAAGCGCCTATGTTCGCGCTGTGAACTTGGATAATTGAGCAAAAGGGGCGCTCGCTTTTACACTCGCGAGTTGGGAGTTTCCTAATTTCAACATCAATCACGACTCCTTCCGCACTAAATGGTGCGATATTCTAATATTAATGGTCTACCATCTGATAAGTTTTAAAATGTAATTTACGGTTACGGGACAAATAATTAATTATTTTGAATAGAGGTTGTAAAAAAATATCGTATCACATTCAGTTACGTTCGTTCGTCGTACTTGACGTCAATTGCTCTTGTGTATCTGCTCTCCCTCTGGCACTAAAATTTTATTGCTTTCTAAAGAGGATAACGTCAAAGCGCCGAACTGCGAAATGCCCGCGTTCTCTTCGTGTTCATACGATTGTTATTTGACGGGATTGTAGTGTTCTCAAATAAAGTTGATCAACCACAGTTTCATACGCATGTTACATTTATTGCGTAATTACATCAGTTTCGTGGCCCAGACGTGTGCGTTAACATTTGACATTTCGAGCAGCTCATGTGCTTCAATCGAAAATTCTGATATTATCTGATCTCAGCATGAAATTTTTCGTGTTCATTATATAATTTAAAGTATTTTTTAAATGTATATTGTGGTGTCTTTATTGAAATAAATATGGCGCTAGGAAAAAGTTGTAAATGTTTTATTCGATTTTTTATTTATTTTAAAAACGCAAACAGGTACACACAATTGTCATGTGATTTACGCACAAGCAAAGCTAAAGTATTTTTCGCACACATTTGATTAAGATATGTTTTTTCTAGCATATTTAACTCAATGGCATTTATTTGCTTTTTTTTAACTTTATACTTATTATGAAACCGAGTGGTTATTAAAATATGTAATATATTTCTGTTTATCTATAAATATAACGAGCGCTCTGTCTCGTTAGTGTTGGTTGTCAAATTGAATTTATATCTACATTGTAGGTGTGTTGGTGGCGCAACTGCCGTGGCGGACGATTCCCGTCGCCAGTGCAAATCCAATTTACTTGACGGCGAACACGCGAGCGGAAGCTTACCGTGTAACTAACTATTATTCAGTAACTTACAATGCATTTCAAATTTCTGTATATTTTGTATGCTCCATATTTATTAATGTTTACCATAATATTGTGAGGTTTTCATGTCATAAAGCGGCAAGAACTAAGCCGTTATAATTTTCAGAGAGCGTAATGTTTACAGTGCCACTACAAATCAAGTAAATTAAATAAACACACCCGACTTTGTGAGTAGAATTAACTCTTGTATAGGGATTACACCATTTCAGTTGTTGTTTCAAGTTCTTATACTGAAACGAACATACTACTAATCCGGGAACTATGTTACAACTTGAGAACACCTGAGCTTGTAGTCAGACAAAATTTAGAAAATTTAAATTTCTATTTCAGAAAATCATCATCTTTCATATAGAGAGTTCTATAAAGACTTTAATTTTGATAATATATTTTTATGATATGAATTTGCCCTACAACGAAGCAGCATCAAAAACGTTAGCCGTCGCTATGAGGGGCTTTACTAAACTTAGTCAAGGCTTGTTTGCCCACGTCCTCTACATACACGACGTTATTAATTTAATAACAATTTTAATTAACAACTCTGAGCCCTGAATGTATTTATAGTTCCCAGTATACCCAGTTTAAACACGGGTCGTTCTATTATAATCACTTTGAACCAACATAAAGCGCCTGAATTATTTGAATAGTGCAGATTATTGTTATATTATTTATTATCTTCAATTGAATATATGACTGTAGTGATGTAGTTTAATGTAGTAATCATACCAAAACACATTTGGATAATATACTACAAGTAAACAATCATGCATAGATACAATAACGGCCTTGGCCGACATAAAATATTCAGGCGACAAATACGAGTAGTGCCTGGGTGCAAAAGTAGGATGGGTGCGGGTGAGAGACGTCGTCGTTGTTCCTTTGTGATGTTCACATTTACAGAGATAGCTCCCGTTAGTTACAGAGCACAACGCTCTGCGGCTTGCGGCACTCCCCACGGCGAGGGATGTTCAATCTCATATCTCCAAGCTTTACCTTATATTTATCCTTCGTCACAGAGAATTATTAATACAATTTCACAAATTTAATAAGATAATATAGGTATTCATTTATTCTAGGTATACGTTTGTTTTGCGATTGTCATTTCATGGAAATATCTGCTATAAAATGAATTTACTAATAGAACGTTACACATATAAAATAGTGAATATTATTATCGTCCTCGGACATTGTGTTTTGACATTGTTTTCAGGATCGTGACCGACACAAGAGAGTGCGAGGTCGCGGGTCCATTGTGCTATTCAGCATCTTTAACCGTGTCGTCACGCCGCGCCCGCGCTGACCCGATCTCGATCCCGTGACACATTATTAGACAGGCATTATTTTATACGTTACAGAATAACCGAACATTTATTATACTGAAGCTAATGGGTTTATAAAAGCAGAACTAAGTCCTTTCTTTATTTCATTTCTCACAGTTCTCTTAAGATGTCTGGATCTGTAGCCCCACTTTGTAGTGGACTATGTGAAACCTTTAATCATCATAAGTGCAATTAGAATAGAAAAAACGTAATTAAAAATTCGTATCTATATTTTCATTATAATTGAGGCATACCATGGCGAAAACATATTTAATTGGATGTAGATATTAAATATTTGTTTATGATATATACGAAGTTTGTCTCGCTTAAAAATTAAAAACAAAAATTATAAAAGTGCGCAATGCAGACGCCTATTAATTATTAAATTCCGGATGATGAGCTAACTTTATGGGCTGCGAAGATTTATTATCATATCTGACACGTTTTATAGCATTGAGCGAGGCAATTGAAGAGTCTGAAGATGCACTTGTGGGTTCCGATTCTGAATTGAATAAGAGGAGTCATGGCGCCGGTTGCATTTATTGTCATTTCCTTGTTTATAATATATTTTTATGATGCTCGGACATGTGACCGTATTCCGCTATATTAGATAATAGCTTAACGATATAAGGTGAGCATGTCAAGTTGATAGGATCATTTCTTTTACTTAAATATTTCACGTCACATAGTTTTACCTAAATGAATTGTGAACGTTGTTTTAGTATCATATTAATACAATAAACATGTAGGTATATGCAAAATTCCAACTTCTCGAGTTTTAAATGCATAATGCGATCCGATATCTCGATGTTTGTGCATAAACACTTGTGATTTCAATTTGTATCATCTGCGCGTGTATTAATTCGTACATTAATGACGTCAGCTATGGATGCATTATTTCTAAATTGGATGAGGATAAACGAGCCTGTTTAATGTAACATATCCCCTCAGCACTTATGCTTTAGATTTACACCGAGTTTGTGTTTATTTAAATGCCTAGATGCTGATGTTAACCAATTACCAATTACACTAAACGTGCGTATAAATTTTCGTAAAAGTAAATCAGTATGCTATCAATTACGATTTGTTTGAATTGTGCTATTGGTAAAATTGTGTAGGTTTTCTATTTGTTTAACTTGTGTTTGTGTTTCTTGGAATTATTGTACCTACTTCTAACCCTTGTGGAAAATTTTTGTTACTAATTCAACGTTGTGAGTGTTTTTGTGAAACATGGAACTAAATGGAGGGTCTCAAACACTTATTAAGGGATTGACTAAATTAATTGTGGAACAATGCAATACTGTTTCAGATCTGTTCTGTTAGTGCTAAATATATCGTGTAAGACCGGGATAGATCTATTTAGGATATTTAAAGCGTTTACCTTTATTTATATTTTGTTAGAATATATGTCTTTTTATTTGTTATTATTGGGCTTAATGGGATTGACGTCTCCTCTATTTTTAAATTGTTACAAATATGTTATTATTGGTGCACTCATAAAATGAATAAAGTCGCGTCATGTGATATTGTGATGTTTGTAAATATTGTCTTGATGAAATCAGATAGGGGGTTCTTATTTTTAACAGCTGACATCTTTCTTTGCAATGTTTGTGTTAGAACGAAGCAAACCTGTCAAGATAAAGATGATTACTTGTACGCAAAATCAGTCTGCCTTTGTTCGTTTTCTTTAAACTCAGCATATTGTTGTCTTAACCTCCTTACTGTAAAATTAATTACGTAGTTGTATATTCGCTAAACACGTGTTTTTTTTTCAACGTTAGGCGATATATTTGGTTTAAAGTTATGTCGACGCGTTCAATCCATTCGTGTCAAATGACCTAGATATATGCGTTATGTATAGCATTATAATTATTTATTGCGCAGGAGTTTAATTAAATTTGATGACACAAACATGGTAGAAGCAATTCTTTTTGATTTGTTTTAATAAAATTTAACTTTGTTATTTATATAGTTATTCATATTTTTGTGCGAATTGATGGCGAATCCAAATGATGACATATTCGCTATTGTAATTGTTGCTCAAGAAACGGTCTTGGGAATCCTAAATGGTTATACATACTTAACAAAGAGAGAACTTATTACAACAATTTTAAATAGAAACCTTTAGTAAGTTAAGAGGGAATATTCAAATTATTTCTTCCTACTTTATTTAATTTTGCTCATTAAATCATGTAATAAATCTTCAATAAGCTTCCAAAAATATAGGTTTAATTTACTTTAAGAAATTACATTACTGAAATATCTCGAGAGAAGTATTTTTCAAATCGTTTTCCTTTTACGCATTTACCTGGTGAGGTTGCGGCAGACATTTTGACACATTGATGGATTTGCTGCTTCAAATCAAATGATGTTTTCATTTAGATGTAGAATAAATAATTTTCACAATTTGAATCGCAGTTTAGTTCCACTATGTTAATCATTCGCCTTTTTTTATTCCGTTAATAACCGTGATCCGTTTTGTATATCAGTAAATAAATTTTCGATATATAAGTGTAATGTTAGTGGCAGTTTGGAACGAATGGTATCTATACGTTCCGGTATTTTCGATGTTGATTGTATAATGTACATGTCTATCATAATATATACTAGACATAGTTTAAATTGGTTTCTATGAATTTTGTCCGTCGTCTTTTATAAACAAAAACATCATATCTTTCAGATTGTTCATTGCTTGGTAAACACAATATTACTCAAATGTTTACATTGAACCCTTCACGAGATGAAAGTTCTGAAAATATCTAACTATCTAATAATGCGCAGTTGTGATAATGTTTTAATACAATCAGATCGTAAACAATTTTTGTAATAATAATATTTTGTTTGTACACATTTCCAAAATACGAGTTTAATGTTTTGAAATTGAGTAAGATGTTGTTAGAAAACATACCAAATATCAAATATACTGAATAAGAAACGCATTGATTTATTTTTAAGTGATATAACTGGACAAAGTCTATAGTGTATAAATATTTTAAATACATATTTCTGAAATGGCGCCTAATGTTAATATAACAAGATGGAACGGTCATTTGACCAAAATTAACTGAAATTAATTGATTTCTGAACGGTTTAACTTAACATGCCCCTAACTGTTATTAGTTTTATTGTAATTATACAAAAATATTTAATTTTAAAAACACATTAAATATTGTGTAGTCACTTGACCCATGATCGTTTCCGTTAGTACGTGGCTTTACCATTCCTCTAGTGTTAAACTGCTACGTTAGGAGCTTGAACGAAATTCCACACTTAATTTGCACTTGAAATTAAAAGGATATTACGCCACATTTTCGTATTCATTTTACAGATATATTTGTTTGTTATTTAGTTTTATGTTGAATTTTCTTTTTATTGTTATCATTGTAATCTCTAAAAATATCATACTGTACTCGATATCCAATACAAAATATATATATTGTACGTCTTTGACCTGTCGTGTCCCTTTTATAAAAAACGAGGTTGTAATCTTTAAAGTTATTAAACTTTTCATTATTGCCAAATTGTTATGGTAATCGGCATGAATATCAATCAGCGTGATGTTAAAAACATTCGCCACTTATATTTAGGTCATACGCCATTATTCATTTCTATAAAGGTTAGTCAAGTGAAATTATCGCTTACAGTTTTTATTTCTTTATAATTTTATCCTTACCTGATACATTTTATAGTTCTTAATGACCACTTTGTCGAGCGAAGCTGTCTCGACTATGACCTCAAACGAAAACGACATAGCATTCGTGTTCTGTGCCCGTTTCTGTCGCTTGTCTTAAATGAATACAGTTTCTTTCGCTTTGTGAAAATTACCGTTAGTATTGAGATTTACTTCTGAGCCATGATTCAAATTCGGTTGTCATATTACGCATTATTTTTCCGCCAGATACGGCAGATATCTTTGTCAAATATCTGAACCACTTATGCT
This sequence comes from Tineola bisselliella, assembly GCA_028551675.1. NCBI lineage: Eukaryota > Metazoa > Arthropoda > Insecta > Lepidoptera > Tineidae > Tineola > Tineola bisselliella. The sequence goes on from JAPWLS010001646.1 coordinate 33,339, forward strand.
GAAGTGTCATTCATCTGAGACCTATAACTGTACTCATTATCAATTCGAGTACGGATGACTCAAGATTGTTTTTCTGTTATATTCGTATTTGCATACGATATTCTAGTTCATAACTCTGTAACATAATTAAAAATCTCATTAGCAACCGCCAGTTACGTTTTTGGTTAAATATTTTTTTATGACAATCGCATACTAGTTTTGTAAACATAATAAAATACAAATTAACACTATTTAATATAATTATGGTGTTGCATAAATTGAACGTACTATAAGGACCATTATTACGGTTACCTCAATTCGTGTTATTTACACTTGATTTCATATTAGACCTGTTTTAAATTATAAGCATATTTTATGTTAATATTATATTTATTAGGAAAATTTGTTTTCTTAATATTCTAGAACGGTTCATAAAAATTTGGGGTAATATTTAATTCCGGACTTGGATGAAAAACTTTTTAGGTTATATATAATCTTTGAAAACAGTACTTTGACCGAATTAATAGAAAAACCACTAAACGGCAGTAAGGTCTATAAGTGGGCAATAAAAGGGTTATGTAATACAAAAATAATTTTTAAAATTGGACTGGTGGTTCCCGAGGTTAGTCTGTTAAAACATACAAACACTTCTGGTTTATCTTATTTAATATATACATATGTAGATGGAGTGATGAACTATGCGATAACGAAAACTCGAGTCCACGTCCCTTCCAAGAACGAGCGATACAAATAAATTGTGTCTACTTGCGTGAAAGTTAATATATTTACTTCTTTATCCATTACGTCGAAGTTGGCCACTTGCATAAAAGTTTCTCGATGAAAGGGCACTTGTTACACAATTGCTCTAGTAAATTGCGTTCCTTTACTGACATGGATACGCACGTGTTGTTCTCATACTGTCTGGTTAATTTTTTTATTAACTCGTCATGGGACCACGCCTTGCTTGATGTTAAACCAGAGTTCGATCCCGGATAGTAGTTTTTCTGTTCGGCGTTCGCGTAACGAAATGTCTCCTTCACACCGTCCACAGGGATTATTATTAACTTTTCACAGGTCTTTTTATTGTATTATTGTGGATTAATCTTTCGATACGGAAAGCCCCAATTGTAATAGTAAATCGTAATTGTTACTTACAACATTTTGTTGATTTAGAAGCATAGTACGTATAAAAATGAATTAATAAAAATTGTATTACTGTAAGGTTTTTTTATTATATAAATCTGTAATTTTTTGTCAATATTATTATTATTACATACAAACACGTCTCTCTCACCGTCTAAAAATGTAGATTTTTCTTCATATGGTAGCGCTCGAATAGAGTCCCATTTGGCAAGCGTGTCGGGGTTTAAATTCAAAGACTCGCTTCTGCCAAATCATAAACCATTCAAAAAGCGAGCACCTGTATCATTTGTTTTTTTCGTTATTGTATTTTGGATAGTTCAATTGGGTTTTCTGGGTGAATGTATTTTTAAATGTATTGTATATTTGAACACGTTTTGTATCGTCGCCTGATAATATGAGACAATTGCGTGCATCGTGAAATAAATTGTGTCATATTGAAATATTCTATTGGCGTTGTGATAGCATACAATAACAGTGAGATCTTCGATATCGTTTAACATCATACTGACCTGAATTATATTTTTATTGATTTCATTTTATTTTCTAGTACAAGTTTAATTTGTTATTTTCTTGGTATTAAAACAATAGTATGATAACTAATTATTCAACATGTGCTATGATAGGAAATCCATATTATTGAGTTATGGTGGTTAGTAGCCGGTCACTTACTTATTTATGACTAAATGTCTTTATCTAGGTTATCGTAGTTTTATTTCTAGTAGTAAAAATGGCGTATTCTTTTATAGTTTGCTTTTTACTTGTTTTTATTTATGATTGCGGCTAACGAACTACAGTGTTCGAGTTGGTACAATGATAATTGTCATCATCTCGTCAATCATCCCGGTTGTCAATTTTTTTCCTGAAAATTAAGGTATAAAGTCTCTGTTTTGTCAGTGATAATATACGTCACTTTCAGACGATTTCAACGCATTATCATAGCTGGGATGATAAGAAAAGAGCCAGAGCCCCACCAACGTTGGTGCACGCTGCCGACAGCCGCGACAGCTTCCAGTCGTAAATTCAGCGCCGCTCGTATCGCACGTGAGGCACATACGCGCCCGCGCATCGTTGCTAGCAGTCGCAGTGAAAGTCGCGCGGGTTTCGCTACGATTTCGTGCGCCGGTGTCTTCGTCTAGTTATTCTGTTTGTACGTTGCGCCAGTGCAGCGGCGAAAGGAGGTCGTCGGTCGCCCTGGTCAGTGGTGGACCACGAACGGTGATTGTGCTTACGAGAACAGATTAAAAATTGGTGTGACATTTACAATATTATTTACGACACATCCGATAATTATATTACTAAATCATTAAATATTACACTAAAAATACGAAATTAGTAGTTAATATTAGGTATGTTACGTTATGTATTATTTATAATTGATTTGATTTTTTTTATAAATCTGAAGATGGGTATAGTGTTGAAACTCCTTAAGTTAAAAGTTTGAAATCGATTTTGTGAGAGTTCAGTTTCTAACTTACTTGATCAAGTCAGTGTTTATAAGTGGACTCTATTGTGGCATTGCTCCCTGTTTCTGGCACGTAGTAGAAGTTCTCTTGTTTCAAAACATTACTACTTCTTAAAACTATACATTCGTTGAGTTCGCTCTTTCTTATAGTCTAATATATTCGGTTATAAATTGTGCAGGTATAATATTCCATGTTTCGGCACGACCATGACCCGTTGTCATTTCTCCGTTACTTACACTGACTCAATTTATGCAATATAGGTGTATATTATGAGCTTTCTGTACGAGTTAATTTCGGAACAGCTGCATAGATTTCTATTCGGTTTTTACTATGAGATATGTTAATTGTAAACGCTTCTAATGAATAATAGTAAATATACTAGTCAAAAAAGTATTGCACCACCAGTAAAAAACAAAAATGCAATTTATTTGGCTATTTAACACTAGAACTACCAACCGGTCAAAATGATCGGATGCCTTGTGCTTGCAAAGTATTAAATATAATTCAATCAATTTATTGTAGAATTGTAAAAAATAGAATCATTTACAAAAAATAATGAGTAAAGTTTTACATAAAAGTCTTGTGAAGAATATTTAGAAACCGGTCATATTGACCGGTTGGTAGTTCTAGTGCAAAAAAATTGTACTTTTTATTTTTGAGATATTAAATGATTAAACAAACACTAATGTTTTCTTGTTTTAGTTTATTTTTAGGTCACACATATAGTCTAAATAATATAAAGTACTAAAATAAGTGACTAGTGTATAATACGAAAAAAACGCACTTTATTTTCTTGGCTTGTACCTACACTAGATTAATGACATTTATAAATAAGATCTTTGTTAATGCGAACCGAGACATACCCATAGTACATCAGTGTCATGGAGAACTAACATTGACCATTTATCGCAGTTTTAATCACTCGCAAGTCTTATTACTATTTTTTGTTCAGTTTTAATATGAAACAAAATGTACCGTACATTTGTAGTGTCGTATATATAATCTTTAAGTTACAACTTAATATCTATTTTTTTTACTTTTAATTTATCGAATGTTCCAATAGTCCTAATTTTGTGAGACGATTATTCATTAAACTCATGCAGATGTAAATGTATTTTTTTTAACTTTTGCCAAGCTTCCTATATGCCTTGACATTTTGCTTGTGAAATTGTTCGCTGACGCATATGACTTACGCTGTTCACTACTATTAATAAATGTAGTTATTTTTCCCATTTCAAAAGAAATATCCGCGTACTATATTCTTTTTTCATATTCTGTAGTGACAAGTGACATTCATTGTATTGTAACTTCTATAATATTTTTATTAAAGGCAAAGGCATCATAGCTCATGCAACCTCGTCTTCAGCAAAATTTTCTTTTTTTTTAGAAATATTTTGCTCTTTTTTGAAATTTATTTTGGGATTAACAATAAATAATAACAGAAAAAACATAACATTAGAGGAACATTTAAACTCAAATCATTCTTCAGGTGTCTGCCATAATTTTTTTTAAATTTTTTTTTTGTGCAAACCCGATCAAAAGTCTTAGTATTCATCCAAAAATTGTATGTATGCTCGTATAAATGTAACGAGACAAATATAACAATGTTTATTGTGATAAGTTTAATATGTCAAGTGGCACGGTTCTCTCATTAACAATTGTTTGGATTGAATTGTTTTTGCGTCGTATAAGTATTTGTCACCGCTGTTTACACCAATTTGCTGTCGAATCATTTTTAATTATTGTTTTATGCTTCTGTATTGGATACAACATTTTTTGATTTGATATATTCTATGAGTTAAATCTATACTAGAGAAGGCGCCAGATATAAAGTTATTATATGTTATGAATTTTTGCTAATTATTTATCTATAAATAATAGAAGTAGTCATAAAAATGCATTTATGTCCTGTTTGGTGATCCATACAGGCTATATCTGACATGTCTTGTCTATATATGTAGATTTTCTACATATACTGCTGTTTATTTCAATCAGTTGCGGCAATGAAGCTGCCATAATATTTCTGCAAACGTTTATTAAGTACGACCTTGTTTAGAGATTTAGTGTTATTTGTTCTGTATAATTTTTATTTAAAAGAAATAATTCTCTGATATGTACATGATACAAATAAAAGTCTGTTATCGTGTGGGCCATGAGACATCAGTGTTCATTTTGTAAATTAAATATAAATAAATTAGGTCACACATTTCTTAGATCAAATAAATAAGGATTTCAAAATGTATGGAATATTTCTATTTAGCATCCTGACCTTGTATCTATAATTGAAACGGATGTGAAAATGTAATATTTTACTGGCATGAGTTTACTTCAAATCGCTTTAATTTCAGGATTTGTAATCATATTCAATGATACAAAGATCTGTCAGACTTCCTTTGACGTTAAAAACATTTTCTCAAAATATTTATATTAACTTCATATACGTATGTTTATTGCTAATTATAGATTCATTTTCAGACCACTCATAATTGACTTATTTATGTTTATTTCTACAAATGTCTAAACTACTGAACGTGTGAACAATACGAGTAATAAAGACAATTTTATGCTCTTGGTCTATTATTAATGCGATAAATCATGTCATAGCTTTCAATTAAGTCTTTATGTACCCCGTCTTTATCACATTCAATAATAGCTATTTATTTTTTAATAATTATTTCGTTAAAGACTTTTATGTGGCTTATTAATCCGCGGTTTCGAAAACTTTGCAGCCCTATTAGGTTTGTTTGTGTCCTATTTGGTATAGTATTTTAATAGCATCGACCTGTCGTTAAATTCATATAGAAACTGCTGTAGTGTCACGTTCATCGAACAAGCCTATTGTCACATTGATTGTGGTCAATGAGTAATAAGTCCCGTTGTTGCTGCCGTGTCCTGTATGTAACGCTTCACCGCGCCGCTGCTGGTTTCGGCCTGCTTGCATCATTGCAGTTGCTTTATTGGCTTTACATTAGATTGTATACATTCTGAAGTTATGTCTACTGCAATGCTACTATAGCTAATATAGATATTGAAATGCAGATTTTATTGTTTGTCTCGATCATTATATTCAATGTTTACTTCCATGTATCGGAAATAGACATTATAATTTATGTTAATTCTTAATCTGTTCCGAGCTTATTAATGAGACGATATTTTCTTTGTTCTATGAAAACGAATGAAACAAACGCAATTAATCGCCATTCGTGTCGTGTGCAGGCATACCATGGTAACGAAGTGGCCAATGCTACATCTATGTATTGTTTTGTATCTTATTAAACATGTTTTTCTGTATTCGCGGCCGCAACTAATATATGCTATGGAGTAATGTTAACAAATAACCTATGAAGTCACGTACTAATATCAAACGCCCACTGCTGTATGACAATCGTCTCGCCATAATGTGCATGTTCCAGTGTCGTAGATTAGTCTAAATTTATCACAACTTTAATTTAATATTCTAATTGCGTCGCAGCTTATGCATACTCCTACTGCCATATAACTTTGCAAAGAAAATATACAGTTTGTATTTCTGTGTCCTTATTTATATTGATTGACTTCTAAATTCGTACATTTATGTTACCTAATAAAATTGGACAGATACGAAAGATCGAAAGTATCAAATCTTGATGCCTTTTTGATGTGGTGTCGTATTTGTTTATATTCCTTCGACGTACGAATATTTATTTGGACTCCAAATCCAAATTTCAAATACATTTTGAAACCATTTTAATTTGCGGTTTATTAACAACCGTATTGATTTTGTAAGAATACCACAAGGTAGTTTATGTTTATGTATAATGTACTAGTAAACCTCAAAAAACAATGGAAACGTAAAAAATAACGTATTAGCTTTCATGACCTTTTATAAAGCAGCCTTCAGTAATGTTTATAATTTGTAATCTCAAACCACCATCGCGAACAGTGACCTCTTTGTTTCCTCTATCTACACAACCGCTACGGTTGTTCATACTGGCACACCAATGATGTGGCTAATCTCTTCTCATGAAGTACTTGTGTTCTCATGGTTCTTGGTGTACGTGAATGTGATCGTAAATCTTGTCGTGACCCAGTACACAGCAGCTGGCACGTCTTTAACAAAATGGAGCGGTCAATTTGCTTATAAGTCGTCACCTCCTCTCTTCTTTAACATTCAGCGCTCGTGTTTAGGATGTTATTGATAATTTTGATTGATAACTTTACCGTAGTTAACATCCGAAAGTCTGACAGATGTGGAATTCACATCGCATTAGGTATTTATGAATGCAAAATGCGTTCATTTTAAATATTTAACGACTGTTTTAATAGTTACAATACGTGTTTTATCTTCGTGCACCAGAAAATTATGTATCTTGTAGTGGTCTATTGTTATTCAGCCAAGAAGCAGTTTCAAGGCTGCATAGTTTGTCACGCCCTTAAACATACAAAAGTTAAATATGCATTGTCGCTTACGGTTCATGTTATGACACGTAAAAATGTAGTAACATATTATAATAAATATTAAATTACATGAGAAAAGTTAAATGAATATAAATATAGGGAATAAACTTTAATATTGAAGGAAATATTTTGTATAATATATCTTCAGTTTATTGTATACGTATTTTTTCTGGAACATCAAAGATTTCTCTAATGTTATTGAGCTGAACAAACAGTTTTCGCAGAAAACGTTGCTCTTTCAAAACATATTATGATGTAGATCAATAAACGCTTAGTGAAGTTTCCTTAACAGCGAATATAACCTTATTATCTTTTCGTTTTCATAAGCGATGTTGTTTCCCTTTATACGCTCCGTTCGTCAAATACAAGTTGTTTTACTTTATTAGGTTGGATATTTTAGATATTTTAATGTTTCAAATTTAGCCATATAGTCAATTTCCTATCAAAGTGTAATTGCTTCATCTTTCAGTGTATTTAGGAAACATATTATTAACAAGAATTTGAACACTGCCATTTTCTTACGTCGATGGTATTTATGAGGTTAATATCCAAGTTAGCATTGAGCACCTCGATTTATCTGATTGATATATCTAGGTTATTTATTTATTACACCATATTGTCACATTAAACTATATTGTTTTTATATTCATTGCATTCATCGCAACACCCATCAGCCGCTTATCACTGTCGACATTGAAATATCGTTGACAATGATTTCCTCGACTGGCTAATTCATCAATAATATTAATGTAGAATAGAACGCAATGAACATATTGGCCTTGATAAAGATTGGTTGTCATCGGCTGCAATGTTACAGCCATTGCGGACGACTCCTGTTACTATATTTAAACATGTGTGCCGACAGCAAATTTTTATTGATATGAAACCTACTCTTTAGTTCGTCATGGGCGTTTAATATGAATTTATTATCTATGGATGAAATAATTTTACGGTTAACCTGAGAAAATAGTTAAGTATACTTGTGTATTTATAGTTCGAGCACCTTCGCCGGTAGCAACTTTCTCCAAGAGGCGCGTGCTGCTTGCCGGCGCTAGTATCCGCTATTACGAAAGCTGCAACACCTGTCTTTGTAACTCTTCTATACACAGGTTGTTCATAAGTCAACGTCATGTGATTAAAATTATGAAAATAAATCTATTTCTCTTAAATTTCGATATATAGGCATAGTAACCGTTTTCCAAAGATTTTACAACCATCATATACAACGTGCCTTCTGGAATGTTCTGTATCTTATAAATGATTAAATCTTGAAAATCATCTCGATTTGTCCACGTTCATTGATCGTTTATATACCTTGAATTGTCATTGGATGTATCCAATCAACTTCTATAGATTAATCATTGTACCAATAAAAATGTGCGGTATACAGCGCTTGTCAGTGATGTCTGTTACGGCTTAATGTTCTCATTCATTGTCATCAATTAGTACTTTTGGTCTGACTATTGTTAATAAAACGGAGCAATTTATCGGTCGTTGTGGACAAAGGCCACATAATACGCTAAATTTATTCGCATTTGGGGAAGAGATAGATGCCAGTTAATTTGGAATTTTAAAGTCGTTTTCAAAATTACGCTTTTGACAGAAGTAATTTGAAAAATATTGAAAAGTACTTTAGAAATGTAAAAACAGAATGATGAAGCAAGATAAACATAATAGCTTTCTTCAACTTATACTTTTAATATTATTAATATTGCGTTAACCAAATACCGTGATTACAAAGCACCTGTTGTAAATGTCACACCAATTAAAGTTATAAGTAATTACCAGACGCAGTTTTCGAAATAAAAACATTATCGGAAAAGTGTGATTAATGTCTTTAAAATGGTGGAACCATAATTATTTTAACTTTATTGTTAATTAATTATGAAATTGTTGAAAAAATAAAAGTGTTAAACCAGTGAACTTGCAAATATGAGTGGAGCAGAGCCAACATTGGCGGAGCCGCCAGTGCCCTTGGCTTTATCTAGACTACAAAACAAATCTTCGGCACGTTTGCCGCATGCCCTACGCAACCATAGGCCAAGTTTGCCTCTCGCTAGCTTACAAGAGGCCGTTGACGAAAATCCGAGACGGTTTAGTGATGAACCACATACTCCTGATACAGATGACGATGAAGCTTTCCTGGACTGTGAGACTATTAACGCGTCACCCCAAACTTCAAATGGTAGACGTGCTTCAGACGCCGCTTATGCAGAGCGTTACAGAAAGATAAAAGATTTTGATGTTGCAACTCCTGAAAATATGCCTCGACGAGCTTCCGTGGCAGTAACTCCCGGGGCTGTAGGTATCATGTCGCCGCCTTCAAACGACAAAGGGCGGAGGCGTTCTTGGGCCGCACGATTACAGCTCGACCGTAAAAAGCGTCGCAAGTCTGGCGGTATTGAAAACGACGAAGACGGCGATCCTGTCGGTTATGTGCGACAGAAACGACCCTCATGGTGGAATGTCTTCGTCCCCGAAAATGTTTTGAAAAACAGGTGAATATTATCTGTCATGATTTTAATGACTATAAACGATGTATATGTTTTGTACTGCGCACACTCGTTTACTAGTTTTCTATTGTTTTTTTTTTCTTTTAACAGCATCTTTGTACTTATTATTAAATTTAATCACATTACATTTATGACGCCACAATAAATAAGTACTAAAATTCATTATCACTTTGTTAGCTTTCTAACGTTATCATTATTTTACCTACTTGATTTAAAATTTTCCACTCATATTGTCTTTGAGGGTTAATATATTATTTTTTTCTTTAAAGTAAATTGATTTATGATTTTGCTTGTGTTGATGATAAACGGTGGCAGACGAGTGAGGTAACGAAGACGTGTTGTCTGATAAACTTGATTTACTTTTTTATCTGTAGCAATAATTACTTGTTTATTATGAGCATAGTTTATTACTTGATTGTAGGAAGTATTTTAAAGAGTAACGCCCATACTTTTCTTTCTTATCTAAGCACAGAGTACAGATTTGCAAACAGTTCAATTTTACACAAAAAGAGTTTTATATACATTGGCGTTCGAGTAAGTCCAATGGCTACGTGATATACCAGTTTGAGATAAACGAACGATCAGCGAAAGTTTTACAGCTATGCCAGTTATATTTGCTTTTAGGCTATGACGACATCGATGATCATTCAATCTGGTTTTATGATTCATTTAGCTATTGTTAATCAGATAGTGTTTATAAAACGATTCATTATGCTTTTGATAGATTATGTTTCGTAAATTCATATTTTTATAATCTAGAGGGGATAATATTATTTTTTTGAAGTACATTGCTGTTTCTAGATATATTAATTTGATTACGTTTGAAACACCGGTATTCGTGTGTGAGTTGTATTTGAAAGCTTTGTGGTCGAAAAGTAATTTACATTTATAACACGAATGTGATATTTGATAGTAATTTAGCTTTATTAATATTCATGTATAATGTCTGTATAATCAACAGCGTTGCGAATTCGTATGATTAAATATTTATATGGGCATGTTAACACAAATTTTAACACAACGGTTTCAGTATTAAATGCTCACGATTTTCTTCACTGACCGCGCATTGAAACGTGTTTATGTGTTTAAGGCATATGTGTGATCGAGTGCTATTCTCACCTTGACACTTTTTACATCTCGAATATACCGGTATTTGGACGATATTCATATAAATTGTTACTAATTAATTTCATTATCGGCTTTATTATTTATCATTGTTATTCATTAATTATATAATATTGATCCTTGAATGATCATTGCTGGAAATGTAGTTTACTTTGCTCCAAAAGTGTGACAATAAATATTACAATTTTTTTGGGCGTGTCAATATTAACATATAACTGTGAAAATTTAAAAAAAAAACTTGTAGGCTATTTATTCTTCGTAGTTTTTGGGTCGGCAAAGTTTAACAGATACATTTTGTACTGATTTATTTCACCTTGAATATTGTAAAATTTAAGTTATTGCATAGATATGAATAAAAAAATAATTTAAAAACACTTTTGTCTGTTATTCATTATTTGAGCTATTTTCGTCTGTTTGTAACAGTACGTTCTTGGGATATAAGTTACCGCTAACAATGTGTTTTTATATATTTTTGCTTGAATTTATAGTTAATGTATTTAAATCGTGTTAATAGCGTTGTTTCTATTCTATTGATGTTTTCCAATCTATAAATAACTATGTTTCCTTATGATTTTCTATGTCATTTGTTAAAACACATAATCCACGTTTATTTTTGTTGTGTTCATTTTAAATATTCTAGTATATAGGGCGTAGATAGTTTAATGTAATTTGTAATAAATATAGTCGGAGTTTTATGTAGCAATCCGATTTCGTCACATCGTTATTGGCGGCATTTTCGCACTGCTTCCGTAATCGCGTGTTCACTTGTTCATAGCTCCCACCACACCTTCAATTTACTCTCAAGATGCGGCCATTAAAATATACCTTAGTACTCGAGATTGATAACGGATGCATCAACAAAGATTATATAATCATTTATTTGAAGTACAATCGACACGTTTTATCAATTAATATTAAAAATAAATTGATATATTTGTTAATTTAGGTCAATAATTGTTTTAATTGAACATTTTGGTACATACATGCCAGAAAGTACATTAATTTTGATCTGTAGTAATTGACTAATATCAAGTCACGATGCACACACCATTTGCATATTAATGATCTAGTTTTGAAATAGGTAATCGCCTTTATAGCTCGCAAAGACTGGTGTATGTGTCCTGCATGAATTATCTCGGATTTAATCACTGTATTTTATGTGGAAATCAGCAATATTTTAGTGGCCCAAAATCTTTGTTATATTTTGATTACCACATTCGTATAGAATAGCTTCAAAAATATTCATGTAGTTCAGTAATTATTTATAACAAATAGAAATTTATTATATAGGAAAATCAATAATATTGATTAATGTGTTATGGAGAATGTTGACGGGGATTGATTTCGGCTAACTGCCAGCAGCATTTCGCTTACGTCTTGCTTTCAACTGCAACTATGCATTAATATTCGTCTGTTGTTTCGAGCAATAAATTATAACTGTTTGCGTCGCACCTGTACCGTTTTGCAAATGTTTTTGATTATTGGTGCCTAATAAATTCTATATCTAAAATTCGAATTCTATTATTATTATTGTATATAAGTATAAATTTTTAATTATGTCACATCAAATGTTGTTGCTTTGAATCACTAAATGTCTATAAATATATCCCGGTTCAAAACAATGATTATTTAAATAGTGGCTATTTGCCAAGAAGTAGCACATTGGCGCGGCGAGTCAATTTGAGAGGTTCAACTTTTCTCTACTGCGCGTTTGTGAAATGGACTCGTCCTGAGACTACATACGTTGTTTTTCTGGACAAATTTAATATTATTATAGCGGATTTAATTTGCGCAATGTTACCTAAAGTTGTAAAGGATGTAGGTAATATGTCTTCGTCACGACGTGTTTTAAATCTAATCAGTACGTAATAAGATAAAAAGACTATGTGATGTTTTTCAACTAGCTGTGTTTTATAGGTAAATTAATGCTATATTACATTTAAATTCGTTCTTAGACTATTTTATTAAACCAATCACGAAGACTCATCTATAATTAAGGTTGCCGGTGCTCATTCTCGTTTTCCGCCATAGTGGGGACGACTCTTGCTTGCAGATATTCTTTCTATGTGTGTTACTATGACAATTATACGTTTTTTTGATTAAATTAAAAATTTGTCGGAGTTGAGTATGTGTGTAGTAGGTATAGTTAGGTATGTGAGGATAATTGATAGGACCCTTTATTATCAAATTCACGACTAATAGTCATCGTTTGTTTGAATTCCAATGCGTTAATATATGTAATATAAACATAGCGACGTGAAGTTCAAGGTTGTTTAGATCATTAGTGTTTATTACACTTGGACATTTAATACCGTTCCGAGGGCGTGTTTCCATTCAAATACGAAACTAAACTAAATATCTATCCTCAATTCCACGTTTACTTCAGTGTGAACACAACCTAAAACTCTTGTTTATGGTTTGTTCCGGACCACCAGATCCTCCCTTCGTTACATACCGGCATAATTGAGTCGTTCTAAACGAGTAATGGTCTCGCTCCTAATGTTTGTTCACATTATAACTATAATCAATGTATTTGCAAGCAGGTGTTTTTTAGATAGATAAATTATAGCTTATTATCGAGCATACCTATTTAAGTACCTAGTTAAATATATCTAGTTTTATTTAGAAATTATAAGGGTACTAATTGCACAGTGGTACGGTTAACAGTTAAAGGGTAATAATTTGTATAGTGATTCCGTTTTTTTAAATTTATTGTCTTAAAATTTCATATATAGTCAATTATATTGTATATTATTATACATATAAAATATTGTTTACAATATTTTTTACCTGGGAAATTTATTTTTCTCAAAAGTCACTGGTCCTTCTTCGACTGATCTATATTTATTTTATCTATTTAGTAGAAAAGGGAAGAAAATATTCTAAAAATTTATTAGTTATATATATATATATATTTTTTAACAATTTTTTTTGACTGCCTTACTAAGGGTGACCACTGTGCGTGAAGAATGTAGACTTATTTTTTAAAATTAAAAATCTACTTATTCTGCATAAAGTTGAAATGAATCAATACAATTGTCGATGTATATTATTTATTGGTCGGTCGTAATGCCGGTAATGCGAGATGTGAGATATGAGAACGCAATAAGCATAGTGACCTACATCCATCGTCGGTCTGTCACACTAAACGACAATGTTTGCAGCCGTTCCATACAAGGACGTTCACATTCATATGGCTAAGGTACATACATGTCTTGCATATTCTGTATTTATTTTATTGCAAATATATGCGCTGTATCATATTTAGATCTAGTTACTTTACGATAAGAACATGACACGATCTAGTTAGAAGAAATGTAGTAATGTTTTTTTTAAATAATAACTTGTTAATGTCTTACATGGTGTTAATCATTTTAATCCGATAAACAACTCTTACGACCACATCGGTTACTCTTATCCATTATTCATAAAGATTATTTTGTTGATTGTGGGACTTATCTCTAAAAACATATGACAGTGATATGAAATTTGACAAATTTTTGTAAGTTTAATTCTTTAATGTCTTAAATAATGACAGGTGTTTTTGCATTACTTATTATAGCAAAAAGTTGCAGTCACTTGGTGTTGTTCGGTGGCCATAATTTCACAGATGTCACAGAAACCGGAATTAATGAAGGACTTCTTTTTGTCTGCGGCTGCATTCATTGAATTTATATACAATTTTAAGAGTTCTTCTTTGTTGTTCATCAACATTTCCTACAATCAATGCCCTTTTATTAGTAGGTATTCCGGAAAGGTTAACTCATCAAATTGTTTATTTTGCCTTGACCAATTTTCCATTTATCAATAATCTTTTACTTTGAAAATACATTGATATTGGTGTTGTTTTCAATTATTATCAGCATTTTTAATTCATCATGAATTATGTGTTTTACGGAAAAATACTGATCCCGCTCCGAGTCTTTTAGAAATATGAGAGGCTTCCTCCCTATTATGCCAATTGTGCCAATTTACCTCTGACGTTCCAGTTATTGTTGATTAGAATGTAGGCTATGACATTCCTACAACGCATTTTCATGAAGAAGTACGTTTATAATTTTAATAAAAAATACAATTTAAAATGTTAATAATGTAGGCACATTTTGTGGGCTTTGGATGAACGTGGGTGACAATGTGTGTGACATGTTGCTGACAGGTGGAGTTTAGCAGCCATAGCTCTGTGTTACTCCGCTGTTCCGACCCTGGCTCTAAGTGAGGACGGTTTGACATTTTCACCGACAACCCCTAATTCACAGACGCTTCTTATTGACACTTCTCGCAAATTAAATTATACACAATTTTAGTCGTCTCTAATGTTGTATGAGCATTGTTGTTATGGTAACTTGTGAGCCTTTTGCACTGATTGTTTTCATTTAAATGGCTTTTTATTTGTTTCGTCAATTAATTCTTGGAATTTTTATTGTATTTCTTTTATATTATTTATAAGAAAGAAGTAATTTATGTTAGTGTTCTGTTTGCGGTATTAGAAGGTCGATAAGGCCATTAAGGTCACCTAAGCTTTTAAGACTAGCATTTGTTGACCATTAAATAACATTGGCAGTTGGAACCTTACCAACTGTAATTGTGAAGTCATAAGTAGGTACTCGTAGACCGAATAAACTTGGCAAATGCCACCTACGACAATTACCAACTTCGTAAACAATGCACCTACGGATTCTTTTAAATTATTCTGGCAAGTTTCATGTCATGTGCGGTAACATTACATTCACGGCTCATGTTTAAGATAGAACACGTTTGTATGACCCGAATGAATTTGTAATGTTGAATCAATTATTAACACTAGAACTACCAACCGGTCAATGTGTAATAAAATCATACTTATTATTTTTTGTAAATGATTCTATTTTTTACAATTCTACAATAAATTTATTGAATTATATTTAATACTTTGACCCGTAATACTTTGGTAAATATAGGGTCATATTGACCGGCTAGTTCTAGTGTTAATGAAATTAAAAGACTTCTTGCGGCTTACTATCGCGTTTATTTTACAGGCTTACTGGGGATGTCAGAAAACGTCGGATTAAAGTAATCAAAAATAAATGCGATATCTTTTTTTAAATTAGTTATATGTTCGCGAACAACCTAATTAATATACAAGTATAACATATAAATATATGATTTTTTATAAACTAGTTATATAATATTATAAAGTAAGTATATATCTACATCTACTTGCAATTGACAAGCCATCTAGTTTTGTCTAAAATATGGTCATGTTTTACTACGCAGATAAATATTGCTTCATGTGTTACACACACATAGAGATTGCATGCCAATCAGGTTAGAAGGTTCATTCACACGTCAAAATTAAAAGAAAATAATAATTAAAAAATGTTGCAATAAAATTTATCTTTATAATTAGAGACTTTTGTTATTTTTATGCTTTATTTGATATGTTATAATCTTGCTATTAACCTACTTTTCAATGTATTTAGACATTGCATTTAGTTATACATTATTTCTATGGGATCGCGATGAGATTCCATTGTGCGGTGTTCGTGCTGTTTAAAATATTGGGTTCATAAAATAAAAAAGAGACGTATTTGGATTTTTACGTTTGTATTAATTGCATGCACATTGCACACCGACGATACGTGACAAATGACAAATTATAAACTCTTCATCCATAGACTATGTTTTTACTACTCATTACACTTACTTCTTAAAACCGTTTACATTGCTTGCGGCTTTAATACTATTAGGATTTATGTCTAACACCAGGCAGACAGGAAAATCCACCTACATACAAGGGTGATGATTATACAACGAGTAATTAGTTTTGCGTATTTTTGTTTCTACAAAAATTAATAAAGTCAGTTTCACCAGTTATATCTAATTTTCATTAACTTAGATGCATTATAGCAACGGGCGTTTTACACGCCTGATGAAATGCTTTGAAATTGTTGAATTTGCTGAAGACAAATGACGTAAGGTCTGATGAAATTGTTACGTAGGCTGTATCGTCGCGGGAAAGTAGCGGCCTTGTACGAAGGGATGTTAATATAAGCTCATACGCGACTACGATAGACAATGCGTGCGCGTGGGCACGTAGCTGCTCCATCTGGGCGTTCGATGACCTCGCCTTGAACATTGGTACCACCGTTTAATATTATGAGGTATCTACTTCCTCACCACTTCAATGTTACTAAGATTAAATGTAATTATCTTGATTAATATTTAATAAACAATTACACTATTCCACGAGACATCTGAACGGAATTTTATATGTTCCGTTTTATTTACATCCATTTATTGTTATTATCTTTGTTGCGCAACTTTGTGACTGATTTACCTGTCACATGCGTAATAGCAGTTTACATATTGTATACATTTTAAGTTTTTACTCACAATGTTGTCCGTGTTGTGTTAATTATTTTGAAATAATTGTTTTTAGTTTTTATTGTTTAAAAAACCTTTAGTCTTATTGTGTGTCACGTTGTAAAGCTTCCTGTATCACCTACGTCGTAGGTTATTGAAACGTTACGGTCGATTCCTTCCGGTGTCATTTACGGTTCATAGGAAATATTCTGTTTTGTTCAATTATTTGATAGTATGTATTATACTAAATTTTAATTTATTTAATAAAAATGACTCACAATTAATACTAAAAAGTTAATACTTTAAAAAAATATTTTACGTCTTACCTCGTCACCTAAACTCTGGTTAAAATTATGATGTTATATTAGTCATAACAATAACAACAATAGTAATATTATATACGTATGATGTTAAATGCGTGTATTATTATATTATTATCTTTTGCAACCTTATGCAAATAAGTTTACTTGCTTCTAGTTTTTACTTCCCATTTTGTTCTATGATAAATTTTATCTACGAGAATGTCTAGTGATAAGAAAATGTATATATTACTACATATAATATGTTATTTATTTGAGAAATATTCCAAATAAAAATGAGGATTCTAGGTTTTAGTCAATATTTTCACCGCAAAATAGTCGTAATTTTGGTTTTTACACATGAATAAAATTGTATTAATATGTAACCTATATTGAGGGTAAATAATAAAACATGTTTGTAGCAAATGGCAAAGCACTACACTCGATACCGCAGCGCCGGATCCACTTACCGCGACCCTCATCCGATACCGAGCACTACACACCACTTGCATAGCAATAACATATTTATTATATTTTTATATTCCCGACCATCTCACAAAAATATTCCACATACAACTGTTTGAAAAATATACGGTATTTATATAGATTTCTTTTTGTATGTTATCAATCATAAACAATGTCAGGCGAAATTTACTCGAAATTCGAGTTCGAGGCTGAAAAAATAATAACAAGGAGTAATGACAAATAAAATGTTTTATCAACCGTGAAATTGTTTATTTGTGTAAGAAAATGACTTTAGTAAATAAAGCGCGAATATTCTCATAATCTCAGCCATATGGATACAAGATAACAAAGTGGTTGTTTATTAAGATTAATTGAAAAACAGACACATCATTCATCGCGTCATTATAATGCTAGATTAGTAGAGAGGCGTCGCCGCCCGCGCCCGCCAGTGTCAAGGCCGCGCCTCCGCCCTGCTTTCTATACCCCACCCGCTCCCTAACCCTTTCCTTGTTATCCGAATTCCCCAACTCCTTCACCAGAGTGCTACAGTCTCTCTTTAGTATAAACAAAAATTATATCGCTCCCCTCTTTGATGTTTATAATATTTATCTTAGGTTATCTATATTTTTACTTGAACCTACGTTACGTTATTTCAGGTCACATGATAAATATGTCTAAATACGTCGAGTGCAGCCAGTACAAGATATTATATGTTTAATTATGTTCGCATTTATCTTTTGTCACGAATACTCATGATTGCGCAACGGCAATAGAATCGAATCGAAATATATGTTTTAATAAAAAGGTTTAATCCGTAATAAGAATAAGTTAATATCAATAGCAACTCTGTGTCGTTTGAGCGCTGTTATTTGTTATTGATGTAGTGCTTACAGTACTTAAATGATAAAATTATATAGAAAAAAAACAATAACTACCTACACCTTATAGGTACGTATAGTATGATAATCTAATAGTCACCATTGTTTACTATCTGGTTTAGACATTATGATAATAGGGAGATCATACGTGCCAATCGTTATATTATTGGCATACCTATATATTTCATTGGCCATGTTTTCTCTTAGTATTTTTTTTACCACCATACGTATATTCTAAATTTCTAATGAAATCCGTTTGTTTTGTATAATTGTAATTAAATGCGTTTGCGTATAAATTTTACACGAATCATGAATCTCGTGATCGCATATAATATGTTGACGCAATCGGGGCAGTTGTAAATTTGTTAATGTTCACTCAGAATGGGCGGTTAATGTCTTTCATGTTCTGAATTTTTATTTAGTAGATAGATTTATATCTTTGTTTATATCGATTTGTAAATAAACTGTACAAGGAACCGGTCTGCAATCTGTTATACTGCTATACTACGCATCGTAAACTTTATTCGCACTCGTAAAATATTTGAGACAAATATTTGCATTTGTTGTTTGTTTATGTATTCAATAAGTATTAATTCAATATATTGTAATCACTTTTTATTGATCGTAAACAAAATCAACATTATTCAGCCATTACCAGTCCACTTACCGGTAAGCACGTTTCGCGAAAATAACTTAATTCTTGTATTCTACGCGGTTTTTAATTTATACACAAAAACCTAAAGTCACTGTAATAAACTTAATTTATAATATTGTAATAATGTCCATGGAATAAGAAGTGGGGTTCATAAAAACGGGTTGAACAACACGAGGAATGCGTATCGCCAGCACATATTTAATAACGAAGTCGGACATTGTCTTTATTGCTTGAAAGTCATTATGAGTTGGTGACGTATGGCGTACTTCGCGAATTCTATTATTAGATTTGTTATTTACTATCATAAAATACTGTTACTTACTTTAATTATTGTTTTACAGCCATTCTTACAAAGTCTAATTATACAGCTATAAGTTTATAACTGGAACCACAATATAATTTTGGCAGGCGCCATTTCGTTGAGGCGTTTGTAATGTTTCTCATTATGTACTATATTGTAAAATTATAATTTAATTAAAATAATTGAAAGTAGTATTTCATTCAATTCATGTTTATTTATTTATTTGAAATCATTAGTATATGGAAAACGGTGACTCTGCTAGACATGACATACGATGAAAACTATGTATGAAGAAACTGCACATTCTCGAGAAATCAATAAGAACGTGTGGGAAGTTAATTTCTAAACGAATATTATTTTATTGTGATTTCTAAACATATACTTTATCGATAATAGAGTTTTAGTAAAGTTATAGTTTTATTATTTATAAATTGTACGCAGAAATATGGTAATATATATTTTTAAATGTCACGAATTTAAACGACAATATACGAAAATAGCCGAGACATTTTGCCCTAGATTTCTACCAATAGTGCATATTTAACTAATGAAACACAACCGAGCTCGGTGGTTTCTGACCACACGTCTCGGGAAATTGATTGCCTACTTGCAATTCCTGTACCACTGCCTAGTATCAGGGCTGCCATCGATCACTATTTCCTAGTTTTTATATTAGATTTGGATTATTTTAAATGTTACAGGTAGCGTTATTTATGTTTGATTTTATATATAACATTAATGATTTATTATTGCACGTGATTTAAAATTGCAAAAGACGAACTTAATACCTTTAGCCTTTTTGGTAGTTAACCTTGAAGATGTATTGATCGCCTCAGAACATAATCCGTCGAAGAATGACCGACCAGCGATTGGTACGGCCGATCGTTTTGCTGACAGGAATAAGGATACTAAGAGGAATAAATACAGTACAATTCATTCATTAAATACAAAATTCATGGTTACCCTATTTTGAATAAACATTTTAATTCCGTAGAAACACTCTGTTTTGTCTACTTGACCATTAAGTGAGCGTGATTAGGCTTTCCATCAGGGAGATTAGTTTTCCTACAAGAGGTTTACGTTTTAATTTGAGTCCAGCTTGTGTATCGTTTTTGTGCGCCTGATTTTTTATTAACCGCAATTATTCAAATTTTATTTACTTTTTTTATCAGGCGCTTCTATAAACGAATTTTGTTTATTATTATTATTATTATAATGTAATAACTATTTTATTATTTTTTGTTGATTGATTAATTGGTTTATTTGAATTGCTATATTTCTTTTCCGTTTTGCAGATGAAGAGGAACAAGCTAAAAGACTGCCTCCCCCACATCCTATCAAGACAATGCCATACACGGTGAGTGTAACGAAACACAATTACAATTAATACATTACATATAATGCAAGTGTATCAAATGCGTCGTTATCGCTCAAATTTTTTTATCTTATCACTTTTTTTTTAAATATAAATGACATTTGTTGAAAGTCATAATTTATATGTAAAATATTCTTTATTATTTTATCCTCTACCGAGGTGATAGATACTATGAACCGATATCGATGAAATGTAGAGAACGAATTTCTTATTATTTTATTAAGACGACGTTAATTATAATTGATCAGAATAGGTTGTAATATCAATGGAGCTGTACTGCGCAATTACATCGACATCTTGATCAAGTACTACATTTCTAGAGCGCCCCATTCCGACACTACTATCCTCGATAAATTTGTAAGATGGTAGCTTCTAGAATCTGTTTACATGAAAAAAATATAATAAATTGTTTTCGAGTTCATTTAAATCCATACAACTGAACCTCAATTAAAATGTAGTAACTTTTCCTTAGAAAGTTTCCCTTTTGTTTTGGGCGATGTGTTGATTTTGCACGCTTAGCTTTCTCGTTACTCGAACAATTGGGCCGTACGGCACCCCTGTCAGAAACATTGATTGAAAATCGTTTCATGCCAGAAGTACGCTCAGGTTGGAGAATTTATAATTAATAATAACATAAGTTTAGTTAATTATTGATATGTGTATGTATAAACTACGAAAAGCTTTAATTTGTTACTAAAGACGCTTTTTTATGCGCCCTTGGAATGTGTATAAAATGTAGTTATATAAATATGTTAGTAATTAGAGAATACATTAGATAACACATATATAATGAGTGTTTCTATGGTTAAATTAAATTAAAAAATTACAGCAGTATATTCTAGTGTAAATTAAAAAAAAAATTGAGGTAATGTGCGTTGTCAAAGTGGTAAAAATAAGAATATTGGTTTAAATGCGCCGCCGAATTTTATCGACTGTCTTTTGTTTCCAATGCGTTTAGAAAGCATATTGTACTATTCTGCAGTGCAAAATTAGCCTTTGATCTGGAACTTCACGTCACATTCCGGAGATGTGCATTGCGAATATTGAACGGAAGCTCAAGGGAATATTCCGAGATAGGTATGTTCGAGTGGAATTATAAACATTCTCGGATGTTGGTAACTCGACAAAGTACGGAATTTTGTTCGATCTTCGAGGTTATTATATGTCTTGAAGCTTTGCTTGAAGATTTGTAATCCAATTTTTTAATTTGTATATAGGTTATTTTGCAAAAATTTGCATAGGCATTATAAATAAATGCTATTGTAAATTTATAATAAGGTACTCATTAGGATTTTTATTAAATAAAAATGGGCTAAACCCAATGAGTTAAATATATCAGTGGAAACATAAAATAGGGTAGACCGAGGCGAATCGGATCGCAGGGCGAATCGGATCAAAATAAGAAATCAGTTGATATTTGAATATTGCATTGACACGAAACGCATACAACTGGAGCCTTACGTCCCCCCTCTCGTCCCGTAACTCCTGACATAGACAGTATTTAGTTCACGCTTGCACATCGGTGTCAACATTGCTCGCCAGCGAGTCGGTAATTTGTATGTATGGCAATTTTGGCGCTCATCTAATTTAGGTACTTACGAATTCTTGGTGTCCTAGTAAGGATTTGTGGTAAAACTTCGAATTGAATGGCGTATGTTGTTTGGCAAGAGGTCTATTTTAGAAAACCTATTCATTTTTAAACATAATCTTAGAAGTTAATTTTTAAAATATTTATTTTAAAAGTCTTCAATATGGGGCTATTCGGATCATGTTATAGGGGGCGAATGGGATCACTGTTTTAAAGTAACATATTATATGTTTGGGGTCAACGATTCTTATTTCTTTAACTGTAGATGGTTCGCACGTACAAAAGAAATACCAATTCGGGAAAATGGTGTCAAGAAAAAATTTTAGAGGCTGCAAATAAAGATTTACGAATTGCCGTACACAACATTACAAAGAAAAAATTCTTCCCTCATCTTATAAGACGCTAATCACGTCTAAAAAAATTTGTAAAACTTAAAAACCGGTCTTCCATTTAACCTCACCTCAAAATAAGATTAATCTACTCTAAACAGAAGCAAAGGGTGAAGCTACAGAACGTAAAAGAAAAACTGACGGCAAAGAAAATATCAAGAAGAATAAAGGAACGCCCGGGATAAAAACGAAGAGCTCATCTGCAAAACAGAGAGAATGGCACTGCATTTACTGTTCAGAAATATTCATACATCCTCCAACAGATGATTGGATCCAGTGTCATGCATGTGAAGAATGGTGCCATGAAAAATGTGCAGATATGGGAAGGAAAAAAGGACCCTATATATGTGATTTATGTGCCAATAATTAAAGTGGATCTCAATATTCATTACTTAAAATTTGTTAATGATTCTAAAGTTTATATACTGAGAAACTTTAAATTTAGTAAGATGTTATGTGATTCGCCCCGGAAATTGGGGCGAATCGGATATTTTTATGTTTTCAGTTTTTTGTTACTAGATATGAGAATTTATGTGCGATGTAAGTTTCATAATCTTTATAGCATAGCTGGATAATTAATTACTACTATGAC